>JAIUZE010017539.1:0-35795 GCA_022085475.1 Heliosperma pusillum | reverse complement strand
AAAAGTCAAGAAAAGTCAAAGACGACTCAAAAGTCAAGAAAAGTCAAAGACGACTTAAAAGTCAAGAAAAGTCAAAGACGACTTAAAAGTCAAGAAAAGTCAAAGACGACTTAAAAGTCAAGAAAAGTCAAAGACGACTTAAAAGTCAAGAAAAGTCAAACTCGCCTTAAGACGGGATTCTCATGGAATCTCGCGGAAATTCCATATACGAACTCGGAAATTCTAAATTCGACTCGAAACATTAAATTCTAAATTAAAACTTAAATTTGCTGAAAAGTATCCGTAAAATATTTCTACTAGAAAAATAGGGTACATTTCCGGGTGTTACAACGCAACACCAAAACTCTTCAAAAATGCCAATTCACATCAGCCGCGTTCCCAGCCAGTCGCTGACTGGCAGCCGTCGGCCGGCTAGGACTAGAAACACGCGAAATTCAACAACAACATCAACCAACTCAATTCCCATGGCTACCCATCTAATTCCAACAACATTTACTAACATCAAACCACATTAAATGCATATTAATCATCACCAATCGTTGGGTAAACATCAATTAAAGCAAACCCAACATATTTATTGTCCAACACAAGTTCCAACATGTTAGATGAGTATAGTTAACCACTTGAATACATCTTTTCCCGATAAGCAATTCCCAAGCTAATCATTAACCTACATGAATTCCTTGGACCAAAATCTTCAAAATACATCTTTTCCCGATAAATAAAGTGACAAAAACCCAAAACCGAAATATGGTGAAAGACGGTCTAAAAAGGAAGTTAAAAGTTTCGAAATTTTATTGGCTAGAAAGAAAGAGAACGGTGAGAGGATTCCGAAACATTAAACGAAATCGAATTACGTTAAGAAACGAAGAAGTTATGCCCGTCTTAAGTTTAGATCTAAAAAAATGGGTTTTATAAAAAGTTGGAGGAAATGGATATTTCATGGTATAAAAACGAAGATGAGAAGATTGATATAAAAATCGACAAGTTTCGTTGAGAGACGGAGAAATGACATCTGTCTTAAGATTATAATGTGATGGAGTTTTAATGGTGTTTTGATTTTTTAGGAAGATGAAGAAGAAGAGTAATGTTGCTGAAAAAAATAAGGGGGAAGGTGAAGGAATAAGTGGGTGTGTTTTGAGAAGATGAATAATAGAAGACCTGGAGTGTAAACTACTAAGGCTTGTGAATTTAAGAGATGTTTAACTATGCTTACTAAAACTGAAAAACAAATACAGACAGAAATGGGGGCTGTTTTAGAGAGAGTGGTTTATATTGACTAAAATTCAAAGGATATGACTTAGAGAAACTCCCCTACCGCATGGCATAAGAGAAGGGACTCAAAGACTAGTTCTGAGACAGGGTCAAAGTGTTACAGCAAAGCACAAACACTCTAGACTTAGTCTCAACAGCAAGCAAGCTAATCACAGCAAGGCACAGATCCTTCATGAATTCAAATCCAAGAACCCTTTGCTCCATGGTTGATAGCAGAGTGTATCTTCTAGACAATGCATCAGCCACCACATTTTGTTTTCCTTCTTTGTATTTGCTAGAAAAGGTGAATGACTGGAGGAACTCCACCCATTTAGCATGCCTATGACTGAGCTTATGATGGCCTCCTATGTACTTCAATGATTCATGATCAGAATGTAAGACAAAAGGCTTGGGCTTTAGGTAGTGACTCCAATGCCTCAGAGCCCTGACAAGAGCATAGAACTCCTTATCATACGTAGAATAGCTCAGCTTAGCACCACTTAGCTTTTCACTGAAATAAGCTACAAATTTCTTTTCTTGTATAAGGACAGCTTGCAACGGGAGTATGTGACCAAGCCAAGACACGAGCCATGACACGAGCCATGACACGAGCTCAAGACAAGACACAAACTCAAGACAAGACTCAACATCAAAACAACAACATACATTCAGACAACACCATGACAAGCTATGACAATGTTCTATTCAGTCCAAGCCACAACCACTTCAAGCCTGCTAAGACAACACCACCACAACCAGAACAAAGCCTAGCCATCCACTTCCCAAGACTAGGCCACAACAAAGCTCAGCCAACAGCCCAACAAACCCAACACAACAAAAACAGCCCCCAGCCAAAAACAGCCTATCACTGCCTTTCTAAACAAGGTCCATGGGGCCCCACACAATCAAACAAGCCTAACCAACCCTCAAACCTATGTCTTGGGAAGGTCCTATACAACTTTCCCCAGGACTTCCCTCCCCAGAAACAAACACACAAAGAGTTAGCTTAGGGACAACTTCAGACTGTCCAGATTTCAGCCTTTTGCAGTAGTTAACATGTCACTATCAAACTTTCCTTTTATGATCAAACAAACTCGAGGGCCTTTTAGAAGGACCTTTGGCATCCATCCCACTTCAGTTGAGCTCAAGAATCAAGCTCAGAAGTCCACCCCTCCACCAGTTTCAACCCCAACAAACCCATTAAGGCAGATTGTCCCATTAGAATTACTTTTCTGCTTTATCTACTTTATGTCAGTTTCTTGCAAGTTTGTAGCTGTTATTTTGTTTCATGTTGTAAGCCTTTGTGGCCCTAGATATCTCCTAACGTCTGAGTTGTATCCTTGTTGCCTATATAAGGCCTTTACCTAATGAAATGCAAATCAGATTTGAAGTAAAACTTAAAACTGAAACCTTGTTTCTGTTGCATCTCTTGGCTGTGTGCTTGAGACAACTTCCTTTGCTTTGTGCTTGGAAGTGAGCTTGGGTCCTTAGCTGTGTGCTGGGATCAAGGTTCAACCCTCAACCATTGGCTTTGTGCTTTGGTTAAGGTCCTATCCTTGTTCTTTAACAATCAATTCAAACAGAAACAGAGTACTTGCAAGTGTCTTAATCTTAGCTCAATTTGTCATTGTTTAGTTGTCTTTTCTGAATAGTTTCAGTGCAAATTGGTTATCAGAGCTTTGGTTTGTGAGTTCATCTACCTAACTACATTAAAAACACAAAATACAACCATGAGTGAAGAGAGAATCACAGGTATTGAAAACACAGTTCAAGATCTTGTCAGAACTGTAATGGAGGTCTCTAGATCTGTCAATGAACTCCTTGAGGGCCAACAGAACAATGATACAAGGGGAGGCAGAGGTCGAGGAAGAGGAGCACCTTTCCCACAAGGTGGAGTAAGGAGGAGACAACCTGTAGATCAGTTTGAAATGTCAGATTCAGATGGCTCAGATCACAATCTTCTCAGACACCAAGACAAAGATATCAAGGTAGAGATTCCTGACTTTCTAGGTAGCTTGAACCCTGATGATTTCTTAGATTGGCTAAGGTCTGTAGAAAGAGTCTTTGAGTTTAAAGGATACACTGATAGAAAGGCTTTTAAGGTTGCTATCATGAAACTAAAAGGCTATGCCTCACTGTGGTATGAAAACATGAAAACCTTGAGGGTTAGGGAAGGGAAAGAACCTGTAAAGTCATGGCTCAAACTGAAAAAGAAAATGAGAGCTAAGTTTGTCTCTAGGGACTACACTCAAGACATGTTCATTAAGCTTACTCACCTAAAGCAAGACCAAAGACCTTTAGAGTCCTACCTAAGAGACTTTGAACAACTCACTTTGCAATGTGAGGTTGTTGAGAAATCTGAACAAAAGATAGCAAGGTTCTTAGAGGGGTTGGATGAAAGGATAGCTAGCAAAGTCAGGCTACAAAACATATACTCCTTTGAGGAAGCTGTCAACTTGTCTTTAAGGGTAGAAAAATTGGGAAAAGGAAAGGCCAGTGCTTCTAAGACACCTTCCAGAACCCCCACCTTCAAACCTTTTGTAGGAGTTAAGATAGGAGAACCTGTGGTTCCTGTTAAGACTCCTTTCAACCTTGATAAAGGCAAGGCTGTTGAGGCAGGCCAAAGGAAGACTACCCCTCTCAAAAAGTGCTTTCAATGTCAAGGGTATGGACATTTTGCTAGAGAATGTCCATCTAAAAGGGCTCTGAGTACCCTAGAAGTAATCCATTGGGGAGATGATGAAGTGTTGGTCTGTGATGAAGAGATGGAAGAGCCTGAGGTAGAGGCTAGTGAGGAGTTGATAGAGCCTGATGCAGGGTTAAGTTTGGTAACATGGAGGGTAATGCATACTCAACCACAACCTTTGGAAGAGGACCAAAGACACCAGATCTTTAGGACCAGATGTACCATCAAGGGTAGAGTATGTAACCTCATTATTGATGGGGGAAGCTGCACTAATGTGGCTTCCAAAACACTGATAGACAAGCTAGCTCTACCCACCAAAGACCACCCCCTACCTTACAAACTCAGATGGCTAAACAAAGGGGCTGAGATCAAGGTGGATAAACAATGTGTTATACCTTTCTCAATTGGTAAAGGGTATGTGGATGAGAGTCTTTGTGATGTTCTACCTATGGATGCATGTCACCTTCTGCTTGGGAGACCATGGGAGTTTGATAGGGATGCCATACACCATGGGAGAGACAACACTTACACCTTCAAGTATGGGAAGAAGAAGATCACCCTAGCACCTTTACCACCTGCTTTAAAGATCAACCCAAACCCCATGAGTGAGGCTTCCAAAGAAGTCATGTTGATAAGTGAATCAGAAATAGCACAAGAGCTAAGTGAGCTACAACCTGTGTACATATTGCTAGTCAAGGAGACTGGGATGAGTATCATTGATATCCCTGAAGAGGTCAAATCTATCCTAGAAAGTTATGGTGATGTCTTCCCTACTGAGCTTCCTAGTGGACTGCCACCACTTAGAGGGATAGAGCACCACATTGACCTAGTGCCTGGAGCTATCTTACCCAACAAGCCAGCCTACAGGAGTGACCCTAAGGCTACACAAGAGCTCCAACTTCAAGTAGGTGAACTACTCAACAAGGGCTATGTCAGAGAGTCCCTCAGTCCTTGTGCTGTACCAGCCTTGCTTGTGCCAAAGAAGGATGGGACTTGGCGTATGTGTATTGATAGTAGGGCCATCAACAACATTACCATCAAGTATAGGTTTCCCATACCTAGACTTAATGATATTCTGGATGAGCTAAGTGGGGCTCAAGTGTTCACTAAGATTGATCTGAGGCAGGGCTACCACCAAGTGAGGATAAGAGCAGGGGATGAATGGAAGACAGCTTTCAAGACTAAACATGGGCTCTATGAATGGCTGGTGATGCCTTTTGGGTTGTCTAATGCCCCTAGCACCTTCATGAGGTTGATGACAGAGGTCCTAAGGCCTTACTTAGGCAAGTGTGTAGTGGTTTACTTTGATGATATTCTTATTTACAGTTCAACTAAGGGAGAACATTTGCAACATCTGAAGTTGTTGTTTGAGGTCCTAAGAGAAAACAAGTTGTATGGCAAGCTAGAGAAGTGCACCTTCATGCAGCCTGAGGTTTACTTCCTTGGGTTCATCATCTCTAAGAAAGGGGTAGCAGTTGATCCTGAGAAAGTGCAAGCAATCAAGGAATGGCCCATTCCCCAAACTGTTACTGATGTAAGAAGTTTCCATGGGTTGGCATCTTTCTATAGGAGGTTCATACAAGGGTTTAGTTCAATCATGGCCCCTATTACTGAGTGCATGAAGAAGGGAGAGTTCAAGTGGAATGAGAAGGCTGAAAGGTCCTTCAATCTGATCAAAGAGCTATTGTGCAAGTCTCCAATATTGGTTCTACCAGACTTTAACAAACTCTTTGAGGTAGAGTGTGATGCCAGTGGTCTTGGCATAGGAGCTGTGCTTACTCAAGAAAAGAAACCTGTGGCATACTTTAGTGAGAAGCTAAATGGGGCCAAGCTTAACTATTCCACATATGACAAGGAATTCTATGCCATTGTGAGGGCATTGAATCATTGGGGACACTACTTGAAGCCTAAGCCTTTTGTGCTTCATTCTGATCATGAGGCTCTCAAATACATCAATGGACAACACAAACTCAACCCCAGGCATGCCAAATGGGTAGAGTTCTTGCAATCTTTCTCATTCTCCAGCAAGTATATAGAGGGTAAGAACAATGTTGTAGCTGATGCATTGTCTAGAAGGTCTGTAATGTTGACCTTCATGGAGCAAAGGGTGTTGGGGTTTGAATTTATGAAAGAGCTCTATCAAGAGGACCCAGACTTCAAGCATGAATGGGAGGTACACCAAGAAGGGCAAGTCAAGAAAGGGAGCAAGTACACAGCTCAAGAAGGATACTTATTCTATGGAAACAAACTATGTGTGCCTAAGGGACCTTATAGGGGACTACTGGTCAAAGAGGTTCACTCCAATGGCCTTGCTGGTCACTTTGGGGTACAGAAGACCTATGACATCTTACAAGATCAGTTCTATTGGCCTAAGATGCTCAGTGATGTGCAAGATGCCCTCAAAAGATGCAGATCTTGTCAACTAGCCAAGGCACACTTTCAAGCAGGCCCTTACACACCACTTCCAGTACCCAACAAGCCATGGGAAGACCTCAGTATGGACTTTATTGTAGCCTTACCTAGAACTCAAAGGGGAAAGGATTCAATCATGGTGGTTGTAGATAGATTCAGCAAGATGGCACATTTCATTGCTTGTAAGAAGACTGAGGATGCATTGGGGGTAGCTGAACTATACTTTAGGGAGGTTGTCAAGTTACATGGGGTCCCTAGAAGCATTGTCTCAGATAGAGACACAAAGTTCATGAGCCATTTCTGGAGAACCTTGTGGAAGCTATTGAAGACTAGGTTATTGTTTAGTACTTCTCACCATCCCCAAACTGATGGGCAGACAGAAGTCACTAACAGAACACTAGGGAAGATCTTAAGGAGCATTGTTTCTAAGTCATTAAAGATTGGGACCTCAAGCTAGCACAAGCTGAGTTTGCCTTCAACAGAGCTCCCTCCAGCAGCACAGGTAAAAGTCCTTTTGAAACAGTTTATGGCACTAATCCTCTCAGGCCTACAGACCTAGCACCAGTCAAAGGAAACAAGGCAAGCTATGATGCAAAGAAAAGAGTTGAGCAAATGATACAGATTCATGAGCAAGTCAAGAAGCAGATTGAAAGGTCCAATGAGTTGTACAAGGCCAGGTCCAAGGGGCCTAAGAAAGAAAGGGAATTCAAAGCAGGAGATCTTGTATGGTTGCATTTAAGAAAAGAGAGATTTCCAGACAAGAGGAGAAACAAGCTCATGCCAAGGGCTGATGGACCATTTGAGATATGGGAGAAGATAGGCACCAATGCTTACAAGGTGGATCTACCAGGAAGCTATGGTGTACATGGTACTTTCAATGTTGGAGACCTGAGTCCTTACCATGGTGAATCAGATGATGAGGGTGAAGAAGATTTGAGGGCAAATCCTTTTCAAGAAAAGGAGGTTGCAACGGGAGTATGTGACCAAGCCAAGACACGAGCCATGACACGAGCCATGACACGAGCTCAAGACAAGACACAAACTCAAGACAAGACTCAACATCAAAACAACAACATCCATTCAGACAACACCATGACAAGCTATGACAATGTTCTATTCAGTCCAAGCCACAACCACTTCAAGCCTGCTAAGACAACACCACCACAACCAGAACAAAGCCTAGCCATCCACTTCCCAAGACTAGGGCACAACAAAGCTCAGCCAACAGCCCAACAAACCCAACACAACAAAAACAGCCACCAGCCAAAAACAGCCTATCACTGCCTTTCTAAACAAGGTCCATGGGGCCCCACACAATCAAACAAGCCTAACCAACCCTCAAACCTATGTCTTGGGAAGGTCCTCTACAACTTTCCCCAGGACTTCCCTCCCCAGAAACAAACACACCAAGAGTTAGCTTAGGGACAACTTCAGACTGTCCAGATTTCAGCCTTTTTGCAGTAGGTAACATGTCACTATCAGACTTTCCTCTTATGATCAAACAAACTCGAGGGCCTTTTAGAGGGACCTTTGGCATCCATCCCACTTCAGTTGAGCTCAAGAATCAAGCTCAGAAGTCCACCCCTCCACCAGTTTCAACCCCAACAAACCCATTAAGGCAGATTGTCCCATTAGAATTACTTTTCTGCTTTATCTACTTTATGTCAGTTTTCCTGCAAGTTTGTAGCTGTTATTTTGTTTCATGTGGTAAGCCTTTGTGGCCCTAGATATCTCCTAACGTCTGAGTTGTATCCTTGTTGCCTATATAAGGCCTTTACCTAATGAAATGCAAATCAGATTTGAAGTAAAACTTAAAAACTGAAACCTTGTTTCTGTTGCATCTCTTGGCTGTGTGCTTGAGACAACTTCCTTTGCTTTGTGCTTGGAAGTGAGCTTGGGTCCTTAGATGTGTGCTGGGATCAAGGTTCAACCCTCAACCATTGGCTTTGTGCTTTGGTTAAGGTCCTATCCTTGTTCTTTAACAATCAATTCAAACAGAAACAGAGTACTTGCAAGTGTCTTGATCTTAGCTCAATTTGTCATTGTTTAGTTGTCTTTTCTGAATAGTTTTAGTGCAAATCTCCAATTCCCACTCCACTTGCATCACATTCAACCTCAAATAGGCAATTAAAATCAGGTAACCTGAGGATAGGTGCACTGCACAAGAGCTTCTTCATATATTTGAAAGCATGCAAGGCATTCTCAGTCCAAGTGAACTCTCCTTTCTTCATACATTCAGTGAGGGGTGCTGCAATAGTGCTGAAATTTTTAATGAACCTCCTATAGAAAGATGCTAGGCCATGAAACCCTCTTACTTCTGTGATATTCTTAGGAACAGGCCAATATTGAACTGCAATGATCTTGTCTTGATCCACTGAAATGCCTCTACCAGACACCACATATCCTAGAAACTTGACTTCCTCAGTCATAAAGGTGCATTTCTCAAGCTTCCCAAAGAGTTTATTCTCCTTAAGTATCTCAAACACAGCCTCAAGATGCCTCAAATGATCATCCTTGCTCTTGCTGTAGATGAGAATATCATCAAAGTATATTACAACAAATCTACCTAGGCAAGGTCTAAGCACCTCTGTCATTAATCTCATGAAGGTACTTGGGGCATTTGATAGACCAAAAGGCATGACAAGCCACTCATAAAGGCCATGCTTTGTTTTGAAGGTTGTCTTCCACTCATCTCCTTCCCTGATCCTCAATTGATGGTAACCTTGCCTCAAATCAATCTTAGAAAAGAACCTTGAGCCACTCAGCTCATCCAACATGTCATCAAGCCTAGGTATAGGGAACCTATACTTGACTGTGATGTTGTTGATAGCCCTGCTATCTATGCACATCCTCCAAGTCCCATCCTTCTTAGGAACCAATAAAGCAGGCACAGCACATGGACTTAAGGACTCCCTTACAAACCCTTTACTCATCAACTCTCCAACCTGTTTCTGCAGCTCTTGTGTAGCCTTATGATCACATCTATATGCTGGCCTATTAGGTAGTACAGATCCTGGCACCAGGTCTATCTGATGTTCAATTCCTCTCAAAGGGGGTAAGCCATCAGGAAGTTCTTCTGGGAACACTTCCTTGAATTGATCAATGAGGGGTTTAACTTCTGTAGGGATTACTTTAGACTCCCCTTCCTGAACTTCCTTTGATAGCAGCATCAATACAGGTTGCTCTTCACTACACTCTTTGACCATTGCAAATTCAGACAGAAACAAGACTCCACTAAAATCTTCAGCCATACTAGGACTCTCATAACTCTTCTGATAAGGTGGCAAAGGGGCTTATGTTACCTTTCTGCTCCCATGCTTGAAGGAATAGGTGTTGCTTCTTCCTTGGTGTATGGAGCTTTTATCAAACTCCCATGGCCTTTCTAATAATAAGTGACAGGCATCCATTGGAGTCACATCACACAGTACTTCATCTTTGTACACACTTCCAATGGAGAATGGGACCATACATTGCTTATCCACCTTAACCTCTGCTCCCTTACTCAGCCATCTCAACTTATAGGGGTGAGAGTGCTCTTGAGTGGTTAATTTCAGCTTGTCAACCATAGTAACAGAGGCCAGATTGGTACAACTACCTCCATCTATAATAAGGTTACAAACCCTCCCTTGTAAAGTACATCTACTTCTGAAAATGAGGGACCTTTGATCCTCCTCCAAAGGTATTTGTTGTGAATGCATTACCCTCCATAGAACCATGCTGTGGCCTGTATCAGGGAGTGCCACTATTGCCTCCTGACTAGGCTCTTCTTCCTCACTCACCACTTCTTCAACCTCAGGCTCATCCCTCTCATACTCAACTAGGCCTTCTTTCTCCCAAGTCTCAACCTCCATTATAGTTAAGGTCTTCTTAGAAGGGCAATCCTTCCTGAAATGTCCATAACCCTGACATTGAAAACACCTAATTCTGCTCTCAGTCATTGAAGTGCTTGGCTTCTGACCCATGATGCCTTTTCCCTTGTCTAAGGTAGGTGGGGGTGCTGTCTTAGGGGTATCAATGGTCCTCAACCCACTATAAGGTCTGGTTTGAAAAGATCTAACAGGCTTTGGTGTGACAGATTTAGTCTTTCCTATCTTTTCAATTCTCAAAGATAAGTTAACAACATCATCAAATGACCACAGAGGATGCATCCTAACCTTGTTAGCAATGCTCTTATCAAGACCCTCTAAGTACCTAGCAATCCTTTGCTCAGGTTTCTCATTTATGTCACACTGCAATGTGAGCTGTTCAAACTCTCTCAAGTAGGATTCAACAGGTTTATCCCCTTGTTTCAACTTAGACAACTTAATAAACAGATCCTAGGTGTAATCCTTAGCAACAAACTTGTCTAGCAGTTTCTTTTTCATTTTAGTCCAAGACTTGATGGGTTCTTTCCCTTCCCTAGCCCTTAACCCTTTCATGATTTCATACCAAAGAGAAGCATACCCTTTTAGTTTAAGGATGGCTACTTTAAAAGACTTAGAATCATTATATCCTTTGTACTCAAAGATTCTTTCTACTTCTCTTAACCATTCTAACAAATCATCAGGATTAAGCCTACCAGAAAACTCAGGGATGTCTACCTTAAGATGCATATCTATGTGCCTGTGGATGGAAGCCCTGCTCCTTGTTGAGTCATCTGAGTCTGGATATTCTTCATCATCAGGTGGCCTTCCTCTGCCTCCTCCTTGGCCTCTTCCACGTCCTCTGCCTCTTCCTCCTATGGCAAGATTGCCATCAAGAGCCTCATTCACAGCCCTTGTGAGTTGTGTGATAGTTCTGGTTATGCCTTCTACCATAGTCTCTAAGTTGGTGATTCTCTTTTCACTCATTGGGTTGTTTTTGTGTTTTTAAATGTAGTTAGGGAAAATGAACTCACTAAGACTCTCAACCAAAGCTCTGATACCAATTTGGAGTGTAAAATACTAAGGCTTGTGAATTTAAGAGATGTTTAACTATGCTTACTAAAACTGAAAAACAAATACAGACAAAAATGGGGGCTGTTTTAGAGAGAGTGGTTTATATTGACTAAAATTAAAAGGATATGACTTAGAGAAACTCCCCTACAGCATGGCACAAGATAAGGGACTCAAAGACTAGTTCTGAGACAGGGTCAAAGTGTTACAGCAAAGTACAAACACTCTAGACTTAGTCTCAACAGCAAGCAAGCTAATCACAGCAAGGCACAGATTTAACTTGACTCACAACGCAAGACACTGATCAGACACCTTGAAGATGTATCAGGCTTGACTCAAACTACAGCTCTTAGCACAAGTTTGAAAGATTTGAGGGATTTCTCAAAGTTAATTTATTCATAAAGTCTGATTAAAACAACATACAAAGACCTCCTTATATAGGGAGGCCGATATCTTGTGAACCATTGGATGTAAAGATCATCCAAGGGCCAGCTTAGGATTTAAACTACTACAACAGACACTAATTAAGAGCCTCACAATAGGACGAGCTCAACAACTATAAAGTACAGACACAAAAGCATAGAAAACAGACTAATGCAAAAAGTAGTAAAGCAGCTTTTGGATTTTTCCTGAAATGGAATTCTGTTGTTCTTGTTGTCTTGCTGCTTTGCCCTGGATTTTTTGTTGCTCCTTGGGACTCTCTACTCTTATTAGGACTTAGATAAAACCTGCCTTGGACGAGGACAAGTTGACTTAAACAAAAGGAAGTCACATCTGGACTTGTACTCTCTCTGCTTTGATGTTCATTGGACTCTAGCTTGGGTTGCTTGTTACTTGAGTTTTTACTAGAGTTCAAAAAGGATTGTCCTGGAAAAACTTGTTGATTAGTGAGTTGGCTTGATGGTAGGCCATGGTGGGGGTGGCTGGGATGCTCTGGTGTACCTCCTTGGTGCTGGGTTTGCTGACTGGTCTGCCTGGTTCTGACTGACATTGTTTCTGTCTTGTGTGGGTAATGTGGACTGAGTTGGAACTTGGCATGGCTTGATGAGCCCTGGAATATCTTCCTCAATGACTTGGCTTGGCCTGGCTTGATTTTGGCTTGTCATGGCTTGTTGTTTGGACCTTGTGACTCGAGCTTCCATCTGAGGGGGCCTTGGGGTCATGCTTGTCTGGCTTGTGGCTTGATCATCAATGCCCCTTGGGTGAGCTCCTGCTGCAAGACCCAAATTTCATATTAGGTCAACTCACTTGGATTTTTGCGTAGAATCCGATTATGAACTCATGACGAACTAAAATGCGACGGTTTGTACCCAACTAAACTAAATTCTATTGAACATTAATTTAAAGCCACGAAATCATAAATTATCGACTTAAAATATTTTAATTAATAAGAGTAAAAGGCGAATATATAAAATTTATAAAATTTAGGAATTTACAAAATTATTTCTAAAACTCTTTTAAAAGGATAAATTTGAAACCCATCGTGAAAATTTGAAAATTTTCTCAAATCGCAAACTCTAGACAACCAAATATTGCACACACATAAAAGTAACTTGAGAACGCATTCAGGGTATGATAAGTGAATATTTGTATGATTTTAATCCTCATTTTAGCTCGGTTTTGTATGTCATTTGTGCTTTGTTAAGCCATTTTGTGAGCTAATATCGTCTTCTAGGCGAATTCCATGTTTTAACCTGTTTTGTAGGGAAAGTGACGTTTCTACGCCCTTTTTCTATATTTCCGAGCATTTGCCTAGAACCCGACGATTTGAGAAGCGAGCTTGACCAAGTCAAAGGCACTCCAAGAAGGTTCACTAATTCAAAAGAAAGAAGAAGCCAAGACGGTTTCGCTGTTGTCATAAGATCGATCAGTTAGGCGAAGAAATCATCATTTTATATTAAACCCTATCAACAAACCCGACTCAAAAGATCAAGGGGGATAATGAAAGTAAAGTCATAGGCCAAAGGAGATGAAACAAAAGTCAATTGACCAAGATTGCAACTTACCCGATCGGGTAAGTGGTGTACCCGATCGGGTAAGTGGTGTACCCGATCGGGTATCCTTGTTGATCCGAGCTTTTGCTTCGACTTCCCAATTTTTGTCCTATATGTTGAATGCATGGATTGTTGTGCAAGAAATTGAGCCCTATATAAGAGAGTAGGCAGCCACACAATTCACACAACCCTACTTTTACATTTCATAACCCTAGATTAGAATAAAACCCTAGCCTGTCTTTTTTCGTCTTAAGCATTTTCCTTTCTTTTCTTTCTTAGTTTTTACAAGTTAGATCTCCATCTTTTCCACAACAAATTTCTAGTTTAGAAACAATAAAAATATCTCTTTTGTAATCTACTTTATGTTATTCAAGCACTTGTAATTCATGGATCGAAGATATTATGCAAGGATATTTCAATTGGTTATCTATTATAACAATTATATTGTTTTGATCGTCAAATAGGTATTTCTATTTATCTCTTTTATTTAAGTTCTTTAATTATTGTTTTGATTATTGTTTTCTATTCATGACTATCTTAGATTCATCGTAATATTGTTATAATCATTTTATTTCAATTAGATCGTTAATTTATCGTTGTTATTATCGCCAATTAAAGAGTCTTAAAATATTATCAAAATCAAATAAACATGTCTATCCTAGTTTTTATTATTATCATCATCTTAGATTTAAACATCACCATAAGTGAGTAGTCACTTTTCTAGGGTGTAGGGTAGCCATGTTAGGTTAATTAAAAGATGAAAATTGGATAAAGAAATTGTGCCTTTAAAACGTTGTGTCTATGCATGTTTGGATTGTAACGGTAGTTAACGATTTCTGGCCAAAATCATTGACTAAAATGGAATTCTTTTCCAAGGTAGAAATACGTGAATTGAATAGACAAAGGATGACATGGTAGATTAACACCTAGTAAATTGTCTAAAAGCCTGCTAGACCATCTGATCTATGATTGTAATGAACACATCATTCTTACGAACTCACAATGAATTATTTGCATTATTCCAAATCCAATTTCATCAATATGTTAACCTACATGTGTGAAACTACTTCCCTAGATTCTTTCTATCATTGTTAAATCATTATCCATTTCATTGCTTTTATTTTGATTTGTTTTTATTTTGTTTATGCTTTTTATTAATTTAGAATCCAAAACCCCAAAACCCAGATACTCGTTAGATAAGATTTAATTGCAAGACATTTCACATCCTATAGGAAACACCATCTCCCTGAGGATCGACCCCTACTTTCCTAATTACATTAATTTGTTATTAGCCTAGTCTGGGTAATTATCTTTGACCAGGGCTTGCGACAGGCCCGATCAAAATTTGGCGCCGTTGCCGTGGAGCACTGTTTAGTTTTCCTCTTTTTGTGATTTTTCTTGCAATTAGTTTTGTCTAGTCTTTAGGAATCCAAATTCCTTTAGATCTCTCTTGATTTCTCATCTTAGTTTTTCCATATTATGCCCAGATCTTCTAGACTAGGGACCCCTATCTCATTAGATCCCGACCTAGAAAGAATTCTGCGAAGGAGACAAGAACTATTTAACGAAATCTCAAAAGCTTCAGATACTTCAAGTTTAGACCGTATTCGTGTAAATTACTCGGATACCCTATATAACCTTGAAGGAGAAGAAGATCCATTCTCATCTCCATTTACAAAAACCGCCCAATCTTCAATTAGCATTCCATCTTCACCTTCACATTAGGAAATGGTTCGACTTTCAGACCATTCCAAACCCACCGCAGAAACACTTCCAAGGGTTATTGCTACACCCCAAATCACAGCCAGAAACTTCGAAATAAAACCTGCCTTCATTAACCTCATAGAAATAAGTCAATTTAGTGGCAATGCCACAGAAGATCCCAGCCTTCACATCCAAAACTTCTGTGACTATTGCTCCACTATTAGACAAACTGGAGTCACCCAAGGGCAGATTAGAGAGATGCTCTTCTCATTCTCTTTGAGGGGTAAGTCAAAGTTGTGGATACATAGCCTTGATAAGGTTACATTAGGGATCACCGATTGGGATAGTTTAGCTCTTGCCTTCTACCAAAAGTACTTTCCTCCAGAAAAGACCGCTTTGTTGAGAAGTCAAATCACTGGTTTCCGACAAGGGGGTGATGAGAGCCTATATGAAGCTTGGGAGAGGTACAAGGACTTGCAAAGGGAATGTCCTCATCATGGCCTTGATTCATGGTTCTTAGCTATCACCTTCTACAACGGTTGTTGTGGCGAATCGCGTCGTATCCTCGACTCCGCTAACAATGGTCGTTTCGATCAGATCGATGTAGAAATAGCTAGTGCAACTATCGAGTCAATGGCAATTCACGACTCTCAGTATAGCAATTCACGTGCTATGCCGCTCAAAACCAAGCAGGAAGATTCAAGCAAAGTAGCACTTCTAGAAGCCCAATTAGCCCTTCTGCAGCAACAAGTAGGAAGCTCTTCCCAATCCAAGCAACATGTTAACGTCACTAACCACGTAGTGGTATGTGAGACATGTGGGGTTGGAGGACACAGTTTTCAAGAATGTAGGAGTTCGCTAAAGCAAGTCAATGCCTACCAAGCATACAGGCAGGGCAATGCTTTCTCAAACTTCTATAATGAGAACACAAAGAACCATCCTCTTTTGTCCTACAAAAGCACCAACATTCAGAATCCCCACCACCAGATTCAACAACCATTCATACCACATCAACAGAAGCCCTATAATCCACCTGGTTTTCAAAACCAGAGACCTCCATTTAAACCTAACTTCAATCAACCTTACCAACACCAACACCAATGTAACACCCGCAAATGTACCCTATTTGTAATTTAAAAATACTATACGGATACTTTTCAGCGAAATTTAGTTTTAGCTTAGAATTAAATTTTCCGTGTCTAATTTAGAATTTCCGAGTTCGTATTTGGGCTTTGCGCGAGATTCCGAGTAAATTACGTCTTAAGACATCTTTGACTTTTCTTGACTTTTTCCACTTACTCCACTCATACTCCCTCATAAACCCTAACTTCCTCACAACTCAAACACCTTCTTCCTCACTAAGAAAACCCCAAAACTTAGCTTCCATTTTAATCCAACCTTAGAATCGTCCTAACTCATTCATTTCTCGCTCAAATTCGCTCTAGTTCGTCTCATTCTTTCCCTCTCATCGTCCTCTATCCGTATTGGTAATAAAATTACCGTCTTTCTCGCTTTTCAATTTATCCGTCTTTCTCAAAGGTGAATTATATTCATCTTTTATTATCTAATTGTTGGTGGAGACTAGGAAGACTTAGAAATCGTTTGAAGACGCGTAAAGGTAACGGTAAAGGGTTACTCGATATCATTTACGTGTTTTATGTGTTTTCTATGTTAGTAATCGTACTTAGAATAGGATTAGTAATCATAGGAATCGTGTTGTTGATGATGGTTGTTGTTAGTTGTTAATTGATATGAGAATTGATGGTTTGTGATGGTAAATGAGGATTTTTGTTGTTGATAACATGTTGGGATTTGACCGTGCCTGAGTCTAGCGAAGGACGCTGGCAGCGTCGTGGGACGCTACCAGCGTCATCCGGCGCTGGCAATGTTACTCGCTGCCAGTTTTCCCAAGTCGACTGCAGTTTTCCTGCACTGACCCCTTTTCGTAAAATGATCATATCTCCTTTGTTACTTGCTTGTTTTGGGCTTGTGACATCCCGTTGGAACCGTAAGAGGATAAGCTATCACCTCCATTTATAATTTCTGCATTTTCATGTCTAGAACTCTAGTTATGACCGTTTTAAGTGGACCCTTGTTTTAGTTGGTTTCCAAACAACATTGTTTTGGAGAGGGGATCTATGTTTCTTATTTGTTATGCTTCATAAACTTGTTCTAATGCTTATGTATCATGTATTGATTCATTTTTATCATAGTTAAATTTTATAATTCCCTATTCTCATGTTTGGTGACGGTTTTTGGTATGTCCCACTTTGAGTCGGTTTTAACACAAGTTACGGTTTGAGCACTAATTTCCTATGTGCTTTGTACTCTCATTCCCTTGGCTACCTCCACGTTCGTAAAGCTGGAATGTCGGAACGGGGATGTACCCTTACTGCTTAATTGCATGTGTTAGTGGGCATACGACAACGTTGTTGGGAGGCGAACGCTTTGCGTTGATCGACCCGGCCGTCAAATGTTGTGTACTTGTGAGGTGGTGTTATTTGCATGTAGCGTACCGCTTGTTATGAGGATTGAGCTCTTTTCCGCCTCTTTCATGAATTATATCGACCGAATTTGGGGTACTGGGCGTCAATGATTGACCGAGTCTTGGATGCGAAATGTCATCGCATGTCAAACCGGAAAATGTGATTTCGGGAGTCTGGCCAGATTTAGACTAGGACCGTATTATTATCGTTGTTCTACCAGGAGGAAATTAGTTTACATATACGAAATGAATTGAATCGTGTATGCGTTCAGGGAATGTTTTTATCCCGTGGATGCCTTTTAATCATACTTGCCATGTACACGGTGCTAGTGCGTTTCATTTACCGTGAGAGATGTCATCAATGTATTTGTATGTTTGGATGAATGATTATATGATTGATCATTGAATGACTTGGCATGGTTTGTTTGTTGAGTCTCAATCTTATCAAACTTATACCGCTAACGGTGAGATGTAAGCCCTAGTGAGCGTATTCGGTTTCCTAAGAGTGTCTTCCCCGAGTCTTTGTATAACCTGATGGATTCAGACTTTTACTCCTTATGCTTTTATCTTTATATATTGAATTGCCTATCTATCCTTATCGTATTTCACATGTATATCTATATATGCATGCTTCTACTTTTGTATTTCCTTTGATGTACGTTTAATGTGATATGGCTGGGAGAACCCGGAGTTACTCCCTACTGACTGTGGCGTTCATGTTTTTCATGGATGAACAGGTTGCTTGATTGGATGGCATTTTGCTTATGATATTTTGGGTTCGGGTGTGAGCTAGCGGGCGTTGTCCCTGGAAGATTTACCTCTAGACGTTATTTTAGCTAGTTGCTAATCACTTTGACATTGTTAACCTTTTGAGAGACTACGTCTCTTGTTGTAGTATATTTCGTACTTTGGTTTGTAATATTTGACACACCTCGTATTTTCTATCTTGCATGTATAAAAGTTTTTAAAATACCGTATTTCCGCTAATTAAATCACATGCTTGTATGTTTTTATTTATGCATTCGCGAGGGTTGTCACACTTGGTATCAGAGTTTTAACACTCTCGACGCACACACGTGAACCCTAAACTTAAATTACTTGACCTTGAAATAATAAATGAGAGATGGGTATACTCAAGGACCTAAGGTGGTAGTCTTTGGTGTACTTGATGGTTGTTAGGTTCTAACTTGTTTGTTGATTGTGTTGAGTGATGTTATGTTTATTTATATCTACCGTCTTAAGGTGGATCATGTGTTACCTAGAAGAAGTATCCTCTACCTAAGATTGAAGATTGACAAGCCTAATTGAAGTGTATTTCTTCCTCAACGATGTTTACTCTCGTCCTTAATGTATCATGCTCTCTTCCTTCTATCTAAGTGCTTCTTCATCATCTACCTTCTTTTTCCCTTGGAAATTACTCTTGTTACCTTCCTCCTCCTTATCAATTTGTACCCTCAACTTCCTTATATGACCTTTTGTGGACACCATACCCATTTGTTTGTGGTATATTATACTTGTTCGGAAGAACTTTGAACTTTGTGGAATATTAGTGTTTGTTAGAATGAATTTGTGATTTGAGGAAAATGGAGTAGATCTAAATTCACCCTATAGTGGTGATTGGTTGTATCTCTAAGAAATGGTGGTAAGATAAGTTCGATGATTTTAATGCTAAACGCTTATCATGACTCATGTGTGAATAGTTCATGGTATTTGATGGTGTAAGGTTGAATGAGTTGGCTAGGACTCCTTAACCCATTAGTGATTTAATCTTTTGAACATAGGAGTTTGAATGATGCCTTGAGGTGTAAAATGCTTTTGAGACTAAGTGACTTCTTGTGGATTCTAGTTTATGTGTTAGAGTATACGCTTGGTGGAAAAGTACTTGGCTATAATTCTTGGATTTAAAAATATGATCTTATATCATGGTATCGGAGACTTAGTTGAGGTAGTAAGTCGTCATGATAGATTAAACCATGTTACTTAAGGATTATGGCATGAGTGGAATTTGATTAGCTTGGCTATGACGGTGATGCCTTAAGATGTTGTTGATGACGTTTTGTTCGGTGTTCTACCTTGTGGGCCATATGAGTTGAAAAGAGATTAGTATGAAGAATTCCTTGTTAGACCTTCGGTTTTGAAACCTTTGAGAATGTGTCAAATTTTGGAGTTGAGAGAATGTTATTATGCTTAAGTTGCAATTCCGAAATTGGGATACCGTGTTATATGAAAGGATGGATGAATTGGGTTGTAGTCGATTTGTCGAATTCAGGTGTACCTTACTTTGATGATTGTACGTGGCGATGGTCCCTTGTAAGAGACCTTTGTAGAGGAATAATTTAGATGTTTTAGTATCGCCCTGAGTTTGAAAGGGGAATTTTGTAGATTAAACCTTAAACCTTTTACTCGTGCCATTATCCCTTTCTATTTCCTTTCATGCAAGTTTCTACTAAGCCCGATTTCTAGGAAATTGTTTTCTCTTATCTCTTCCTTTGCTTGGCTATCTTCATGGCTATATCTATCAAATATCTAGCTTTTGGCTCCCTGCCTCTAGCGTTTCTCTAATTTTTGTCCGATCTTATCGCGTTCGTGTTTCCCTTGAAATTTCCTATCGTTTCCAGTTTCATGGTGACATTGTCTTTCCTATGGTGAGATAGCTGGGTTTGTTAGCTAGCTTCGTGTTGATTTTGACCATAAATAGGATTGGGATTTAAACCTTAGGATGAATCTGTTGGAGGTATTGTACTCTCTTGATGGCTTCATTTATTGAGCTTGCTATTGTAGTGCTATTTTGGGAATCGAGTTGAGCGTGATGATAGTTCGTTGTTGATGGGTATTATAACGGTTGCTTAGGATATCATTTGGGAATTTGATGTCTCTAATTGGTGGATTCTAAAAGAGATTTTACTTTAGGGAATTTAAACCGGTACCCAAAGTTTGAGGAGTATTGTCATAAATGAAAATCGATTCATTTTGAGTTTTAGATGAACTAGATTATTTGAATGGTTGTCTAATTGCCAAGTGATTGGTCATTTGTGGTTTGGAATTAGTAATTCTCTTTTATTCTTAAGGAACCATAGTTTGCTAATGTGACTATTTTTATTTGAGGCTTCGAGCGTAGTAATGATCGAATTAAGGATGTTATGGCGTATTAAAGAATTATTATAATCGATAATGGATTGTGGATTTTTCCTTGTCGTGAGATATGGGATGAGGCTAGTTGGATCTTAGATAATTATGTTTTGTTGCGTGGTTTGTGTTTTGAATTTCGAGGATGAGAAAGTTCATTGTAAATTTAGGATAATGAGTTTTGGAATAAATTTGATCAGAGGATTTTATAGTACGTTAAAGGACCTCTCCTGCAGATTACAACCTATGGACCCTAGTCGATGCTAATTAGGTTTGAATGGTTAGAGGTCTCGTAGTTATGAAGGATTTCAGTAGAAATCTAATGATTGAAAATGTTGAGGTGTAACTTGGGTAAATTACATCCTCTTGAGGATTAGAGTATTAGTAGAGTTAGTACTATCGAATTCTTGTAGATCTTCGTACCGATTTTATCGTGATCTTCCTATCCCTAAGAGTTCGATTTGTTTCATTTTTGAGTGTTTTGTATATATTTTGTTACCCTGAATTGTGTGTGAGATATGCGAGTCGCTCTGTGTTTGTGTAATGTCTTGTTATTTTGATTTTATCTTTGAGAAACCCTTCAAATTTTCATATTGTATTTCAAATATAACTTTTCAAAGAAGTCTAAAGATGGATTGTGTACCCTCTTTTTGGAGAAAATGGATTTCTTTTGCTTTTATATTTGGATTTTGCGTTTAGTTGGATGTTTGCACTTGTTATTGGAGACGTCTCATAACTAGTCCTACACTTACTAACGTTGTTTTGAATTTCGATTTCACTATTTCGACATTGCTTTGATTTGGATAGCTAGAGTTCTCGTTCGCGACGGGCACTCTTGTCATTCGTAAATAAAGTTTCGCACTTGTGAAAATATCCTTAAACCATTTTCGAGATGAACCTCGTTTCATAAATGTTTCCCTTATAAAAGTTTTCGTATTAATTTTGAAAACCGATTCTTGTCCTTGATACTTTTGTTTTCTACTCTCAAGTTTCAAGGACGAAACTTTTTAAAAGGTGGGGTGATTGTAACACCCGCAAATGTACCCTATTTGTAATTTAAAAATATTATACGGATACTTTTCAGCGAAATTTAGTTTTAGTTTAGAATTAAATTTTCCGTGTCTAATTTAGAATTTCCGAGTTCGTATTTGGGCTTTGCGCGAGATTCCGAGTAAATTACGTCTTAAGACGTCTTTGACTTTTCTTGACTTTTTCCACTTACTCCACTCATACTCCCTCATAAACCATAACTTCCTCACAACTCAAACACCTTCTTCCTCACTAAGAAAACCCCAAAACTTAGCTTCCATTTTGATCCAACCTTAGAATCGTCCTAACTCATTCATTTCTCGCTCAAATTCGCTCTAGTTCGTCTCATTCTTTCCCTCTCATCGTCCTCTATCCGTATTGGTAATAAAATTACCGTCTTTCTCGCTTTTCAATTTATCCGTCTTTCTCAAAGGTGAATTATATTCATCTTTTATTATCTAATTGTAGGTGGAGACTAGGAAGACTTAGAAATCGTTTGAAGACGCGTAAAGGTAACGGTGAAGGGTTACTCGATATCATTTACGTGTTTTATGTGTTTTCTATGTTATTAATCGTACTTAGAATAGGATTAGTAATCATAGGAGTCGTGTTGTTGATGATGGTTGTTGTTAGTTGTTAATTGATATGAGAATTGATGGTTTGTGATGGTAAATGAGGATTTGTGTTGTTGATAACATGTTGGGATTTGATCGTGCCTGAGTCCAGCGAAGGACGCTGGCAGCGTCGTGGGACGCTGGTAGCGTCGTCCGGCACTGGCAGCGTTACTCGCTGCCAGTTTTCCCAAGTCGACTGCAGTTTTCCTTCACTGACCCCTTTTCGTAAAATGATCATATCTCCTTCGTTACTTGCTTGTTTTGGTCTTGTGACATCCCGTTGGAACCGTAAGAGGATAAGCTATCACCTCCATTTAGAATTTCTGTATTTGCATGTCTAGAACTCTAGTTATGAGTGTTTGGAGTGGACCCTTGTTTTAGTTGGTTTCCAAACAACGTTGTTTTGGAGAGGGGATCTATGTTTCTTATTTGTTATGCTTCATAAACTTGTTCTAATTCTTTTGTATCATGTATTGATTCATTTTTATCATAGTTAAATTTATATAATTCCCTATTCTCATGTTTGGTGACGGTTTTTGGTATGTCCCACTTTGAGTCGGTTTTTACACAAGTTACGGCTTGAGCACTAAATTTCCAATGTGCTTTGTACTCTCATTCCCTTGGCTACCTCCACGTTCGTAAGGCTGGAATGTCGGAACGGGGATGTACCCTTACTGCTTAATTGCTTGTGTTAGTGGGCATACGACAACGTTGTTCGGAGGCGAACGCTTTGCGTTGATCGACCCGGCCGTCAAATGTTGTGTACTTGCGAGGTGGTGTTATTTGCATGTAGCGTACCGCTTCTTATGAGGCTTGAGCTCTTTTCCGCCTCTTTCGTGAATTATATCGACTGAATTTTGGGTACTCGGCGTCAATGATTGACCGAGTCTTGGATGAGAAATGTCATCGCATGTCGAACCGGAAAATGTGATTTCGGGAGTCTGGCCAGATTTAGACTAGGACCGTATTATTATCGTCGTTCTACCAGGAGAAAATTAGTCTACATATACGAAATGAATTGAATCGTGTATGCGTTCAGGGAATGTTTTTATCCCGTGGATGCCTTTTAATCATACTTGGTATGTACACGGTGCTAGTGCGTTTCATTTACCGTGAGAGATGTCGTCAATGTATTGGTATGTTTGGATGAATGATTATATGATTGATCATTGGATGACTTGGCATGGTTTGTTTGTTGAGTCTCAATCTTATCCAACTTATACCGCTAACGGTGAGATGTAAGCCCTAGTGAGCGTATTCGGTTGCCTAAGAGTGTCATCCCCGAGTCTTTGTATAACATGATGGATTCGGACTTGTACTCCTTATGCTTTTATCTTTATATATTGAATTGCCTATCTATCCTTATCGTATTTCACATGTATATCTATATATGCATGCTTCTACTTTTGTATTTCCTTTGATGTACGTTTAATGTGATATGGCTGGGAGAACCCGGAGTTACTCCCCACTGACTGTGGCGTTCATGTTTTTCATGGATGAACAGGTTGCTTGATTGGATGGCATTTTGCTTATGATATTTTGGGTTCGGGTGTGAGCTAGCGGGCGTTGTCCTTGGAAGATTTACCTCTAGACGTTATTTTAGCTAGTTGCTAATCACTTTGACATTGTTAACCTTTTGAGAGACTACGTCTCTTGTTGTAGTATATTTCGTACTTTGGTTTGTAATATTTGACACACCTAGTTGCTAATCACTTATAGCTCATTTGAGCCGATTTCATGTCATATGCCCCGTATTTGCTACTTTGGTATGTTTAGTCTCCTATTTGCAGGTTAGACACATTCTAGGTGTGACAACCCTCGCGAATGCGGAAAGATAAAACATACAAGCATGTGAAAAGATATGCGGAAATACGGTATTTTAAAAACTTTTATACATGCAAGTTTAAATAAACGAGGAGTGTCAAACTATTACAACTAGGTAAGGAAATACAACAAAGAGACGGGGTCTCTTAAAATGTTAACAAAGAATAAGTGTTTAGCAAACTAGCTAAAATCGTCTAGAGGTTAATCATCCAGGGACTACGCCCGCTAGCTCACACCCGAACCCAAAATGTCAAGCAAAAAGCCATCCAAGCAAGCAACATGTTCATCCATGAAAAACATGAATGCCACAGTCAGTGGGGAGTAACTCCGGGTTCTCCCAGACATCTCATTTCACTTAACTTTTGCCAATCATAGGGCAATGCGACCGTAAATCAATTTATTTAGCTCTTCCAAACTCTCAATACATCGGTTTTCGCTCATGACAATATTCCTCAAGTTGTGTCATCCAATCCAAATTCCACAAAGTATTTATTCCCGTTAGGGTCAAACATTTAAAGACAACAATTTTTCCAAGTAACATTTAAAGAACCACTAAAATTCTTAACCACAACTACCAACTATCATTATGATTATTTCGATCCTCAAAATGATATTGCAACATTAAGCTTTCATAGTCTAAAACCACTAGGAGAGTTTCATCCTAAGCTTATCCTTAATTCCTTATAATCATCTAAACAGGAAACTAGTTTAATAGGACGGTTAGGTACCATATTCGAAACTTCTTCAAAACACACCTACTAACCCTTATGTTAGCTAAAAAGAAAACTACCTCTCAAGAGAGTAGGGATAAAAGAACATGATACAAGGAACATTAGGAAGCGTCACTAAAGACTACGATAAGATGAAAAAGGCGAAAAAGGGAAACGAGGTTGAGGAAGAGACAAAGCAGATAGTAGAGTTATGAAGATATCTGAGTAAGAAAGAAAGTACGAGCATGTAATTTCTTAAAGATCAATCTTGACAAAAACATTCAAGAATGGAAATGAAAAGGAATGATGGCACGAGTAAAGGTTTAATGGTAAGGTGTTAATACTAATACAATCCACAAAGTTTCTCCTTTCAGACTTAGGGTGATGTAAAGAAGCAACTCATCCCAACAAGCTCTCTTACAAAGGGACCATCGTACACAATCATCAAAGTAAGGTACACCTAGATTGAATAATTCGACTCCAAACCCAATTCCAGCCATCCTTTCAGATACCCAACCTACCAACCCCCACCATTACCGGATTCCCACTTGCGGAATTGTAACTCAAGTATAATAACATTCCTTTAACTCAAATATTCAACACAACCTCAAAGGTTTCTTTAACTGAAAGACTAACAAAGACTCTCTTATACTCGGTCATTTTCAAGTCTATAGCCCACGAGTTCATTATTATCAAAGTACAACATCATGCCAAACATCATCATTAACATCCCAAGGTATTTCCATCCTAGATCACATCATCGAATCTCTCTCATATCTATAATCCTCCAGTAATATGGTTCAACTTACAACGAAACCTTACTACTCCAAACGAGTCTCCGATACCATAAGATAAGATCATATCTTTAAATCCAAGAACTATAGCCAAATGCTTTTCCACCAAGCCTATACTCACAAACACACAATAGGAAACCACAAGACGTCACTTAATCTCAAAAGCATTTTACACCTCAAGGCATCATTCAAACTCCTAAATTCAAAAGATTAAATCGCTAATGGGTTAAGAAGTCTTAGCCACTCATTCAACCTTACACCATCAAATATCATGAACTATCCACACATTAGTCATGACAAGCATCAAGCATTAAAATCATCAAACTTATCTTACTACCTTTCCTTAGAGATACAACCAATCATCAATATAGGGTGAATTTAGATCTACCCCATTTCCTCAAATCACCAATTCATTCTAACAAACACTAATATTCCACAAAGTTCACAATTCTTCCAACCAAGTATAATATACCACACAAAAAAAAAGGTATGACATCCATAAAAATGTTACAAGAGGAAGGTAAGGATACCAATGGTAAGATGGAGGAAACTATCAAGAGTAATTTCCAAGAGGAAAACAAGTTGGAAGAGAAAGAAGCACTTAGATAGAAGGAAGAGAGCATAATACATTAAGGACGAGAGAATACATCGATGAGGAAAAAATACACTTCAATTAGGTAACACAATGATCCACCTTAAGACGGTAGATACAAACAAACATAACATCACTCCACACAATCAACAAACAGATAGAACCTAACAAACATCAAGTACACCAAAGACTACCACCTTAAATCCTTAAGTCTACCCATCTCTCATTTATTATTCCAAGGTCAAGTTATTTAAGTTTAGGGTTAACGTGTGTGCGTCGGGAGCGTTTAAGCTCTGATACCAACTGTGACAACCCTCGCGAATGCGGAAAAATAAAACAAACAAGCATGTGAATTATATAGCGGAAATATGAAGTTTAAAATCTTATACATGCAAGGAAGACATACGAGAGTGTCAAATATTACAAATAAAGTACGAATTATCTATACATCAAGAGACGAAGTTCTCAAAAAGTACAAGAAAATTGTTTAACACAGCTAAACTCGTCTAGAGGTGAAACTTCCAGGGACAACGCCCGCTAGCTCACACCCGAACCCCAAAATATCATATCCAAAAAGTCATCCAAGCAAGCAACCTGTTCATCCATGAAAAACATGAATGCCACAGTCAGTGGGGAGTAACTCCGGGTTCTCCTAGCCATATCACATAAACGTACATGGAAGGAAAATACAAAAGTAGAGCATGCATACATAAGGATATACATGTGAAGCAACTGATAGAATAGTCAGGCCCAATTCAATATATAATGATAAGAGCATATGGAATACAAAACCGAATCCATCATGTTATACAAAGACTCGGGGAAGACACTCTTAGGCAACCGAATACGCTCACTAGGGCTTGCATCTCACCGTTAGCAGTATAAGTTTGATAAGATTGAGACTCGACAAACAAACCATGCCAAGTCATGCGATGATCACAATCAATCCATCATATTATCATCCATTAAAACATTCCAATACATAGACGGTGCCCAATCATGCAATGACCATGAATAATATCATGAAATCACACATTCAAAGACGACGACACAAAGATGACATCTCTCACGGTAAATGAAACGCACTAGCACCGTGTACATGGAAAGTATGATTAAAAGGCATCCACGGGATAAAGCATTTCCCTGAACGCATACACGATGCTACATTTCGTATATGTAGGCTAATTTCCTCCTGGTAGCACGACGATAATAATATGGTCCTAGTCTAAACCTGGCCAGATTCTCGGAATATAACGTGTTCCGATTCGACATGTGGTAAGACGTTCCACATCCAAGACTCGGTCAATCATAGACGCCGAGTACCCCAAGTGCGGTAGATCAATTCACGAAAGAGGTGGAAAAGAGCACAAGCCTCATAATAAGCGGTACGCTAAATGCAAATAACACCACCTCGCAAGTACACAACATTTGACGGCCGAGTCGATCAACACATTGCGCTCGCCTCCCAACAACGTCGTCGTATGCCCACTAACACATGCAATTAAGCAGTAGGATACCTCTCCGTTCCGAAATTCCAGTCTTATGAACGGGAAGGTAGCCAAGGGAATGAGAGTACAAAGCACAAGACAAAAATAGTGCTCAAACCGTATCATTTGTAAAAACCGACTCAAAGTGGGAACATACCCAAAAACCGTCACAAAACATGAGAATAGGGAATCATATAAGTTTAAATATGATAAACATGAGTCAATACATGATACATAAGCATTAGAACAAGTTTATGAAGCATACTGAATAAAAACATAGATCACCTCTCCAAAACAACGTTGTTTGGAAACCAACGAAAACAAGGGTCCACTTCAAACTGTCATAACTAGAGTTCTAGACATGTAAATACATAAATTCCAAGTCGAGGTGATAGCTTATCCTTTTACGGTTCCAACGAATGGTCACAAGCCCAAAACAAGCAAGTAACGAAGGAGATATGATCATTCTACCAAAAAGGGTCAGTGCAGTGAAACTGCACAAGTCACGACCGTGACTTGTATTTCACGACCGTGAGATGTGTCTCCAATTCACCCGAGAGTCTTCAACAAAAATCAATCCTATCATTTCCAATTCTCATAATCCATTTCTAATAACTATCAACAATCAATATTCAGCATCAACAATCATCAAATAACAACAATCATCATCCATAACATGATTCCTAAACTTACTAATCGTATTCTAATACGATTTCTAGCATATAAGCATGTAAAACACGTAAATGATACCGAGTAACCCTTCACCGTTACCTTTAAGCGTCTTTAAACGGTTTCTAAACCTTCCTAGTCTCCACCTACATACAATTAGATAATAAAAGATGAATATCTTTCACCTTGAGAAAGACGGATAATTTAAAAAGCGAGAAAGACGATGATTTTAATATCAAAACGGATAGAGGAAGGTAATAGGAGAAGAATGAGACGAACTTACGTGAATTCTATCAAGGAACGAAGGAGCTATGATGATTCAAAGATCGAAAATAAAGAGGGAGGCAAGGTTTTGATTGCTTAAGGAAGAAGAAATGTATTTGTGATTGTGTAAAATGATTATTAGGTTAAGGAGTATGAGGGAGTATAAGTAAAGGGTGAGTCGGAAAAGTCAACGAAAGTCAAAGGCGGCTCAAAAGTCAAGAAAAGTCAAAGACGACTTAAAATTCAAGAAATGTCAAAGACGACTTAAAATTCAAGAAAAGTCAAAGACGACTTAAAAGTCAAGAAAAGTCAAAGACGACTTAAAAGTCAAGAAAAGTCAAAGACGACTTAAAAGTCAAGAAAAGTCAAACTCGCCTTAAGACGGGATTCTCATGGAATCTCGCGGAAATTCCAAATACGAACTCGAAAATTCTAAATTCGACTCGGAACATAAAATTCTAAATTAAAACTTAAATTTGCTGAAAGGTATCCGTAAAATATTTTCACTAGAAAAATAGGGTACATTTCCGGGTGTTACAGTTTGTCAATGTGGGATCTTAGTTTGTGAAACTCCTATGAAAACTCATGAAAGTAATTTGAACAATTTATGATCAAGTTTATGATCAAGTTTCACAAAATAAGATATAAGATTCACAAAATAAGATATGATTCTTGAATATGAGACTTGATTTGATGATTTTTTTTTCTTAGGTGTTGATTCCAATGTGAACTCCAACAGAGAGGATAATGTTTCTGTTAATGCTCGTGTGGGTTCTGGTAAGGCTTCTGGTTCTAATGTTGGTTATGGTGAGGGTGGTGAGGGTTCTAATGTTGGTTCTGGTGAGGGTGGTGAGGGTGGTGAGAGTTCTAATGTCTTAACAACCCCTACAGTATTCACTATGTCTCCTATTTTATGTTACACACCGGGTGGCAGTGAGGAATGGATAAGTAGGGTTGAAGAGAAGTTTACACCTGTGATCGGCAAAATATTTGTGAGCATAGAAAAAGCGATGAAGTTCTATGAAATTTATGCTCTTGCTTCTGGGTTTGAATCAAGAAAGTCTTCAACTAAGAGATCCCGAGATGGTGAGGTTCGAACAAAAGTCCTTCTTTGCCATCGTGAAGGTTTTAATAAGAGGAAGAGACGCCCTATAATCGGTATAATCGGTGAAAAATCTGATTCTACAAGTGGTGCAAAATCCAGTGCTAAATCTGGGGTTAAATCCGGAGCTAAATCTGGTGCAAAATCAAGCGGAGGCGGAGATGAAACTGAATGTTCTAGTAGGCAAAAATTTACCAGAATGACAAAAATTAAAAGGTGGGGTTGTAAAGCAATGATCAAATTCGTAGTCGATGGAAAGGCGTACAAGGTTGAACAATTCGATGAGGCTCACAATCACGAATTGATTTCGGTTAAAGATAGGGAATTTCATAAACTTGCCGAAAATCTGTCTGAAAATCTGTCTGAGTATCATAAGCAAACTATAATCAACAATTCGAAGGCGAATGTTGGGGCTAGTAAAACATATCAGTTATGCAAGGAGCAAGCAGAGGGTTACAAGAATGTGGGAGGTTCACTTTCACAATTCAAGAATTTCCAACGAGATGTGAAGTGTTTTATAAAGGATAAGGATGCAGAAATGTTCTTGTCACGTTTCGAAACCCTCCGTGAAACGAAAGGGCTTCAATTTGCGTATGAAACTGATTCAGATAATTGTTTGTCAAGGATTTTTTGGACGGATGCTGAATCGATAAGATGTTACTCTATTTTTGGCGATGCAATTTCATTTGATCCGACTTATGGCACTAACAAATATGGCATGAAATTCACACCTTTCACTGGCATCAACAATCATAAAAAGTCCATGACCTTTGGAGCTGCCCTTTTATCTCATGAAGACGATGATTCTTTCGCAATTTTTGAAATCAATGGGTGGCAATGAACCAAACTACATAATCACCGACCAAGACCCAGCATTAATTAATGCAGTTCCAGGTGTGTTTGTATATCAACTTAAATGTTTGAAATTGTTTTCATAAGTTTTTATAGGAGTTTCACAAACTAATATCCCAGAATCACAAACCTTAGCTGTAGGATTCACAAAACTGATGCCCTACTTTAACAAATAAAATTCCTAATTTTTAAGTAGTTTCGCAAAGTTGGGTCGAAGATTCACAACACAAAAAGTCAAGGTTCACAAACCTTAGCTGTAGGATTCACAAACAGATGTCCTACTTTAAGAAGGAAAAAATTTCAAACTTAGAGACCTAGATTCACAACACAACAAGCCAAGTTTCACAAACCTGCTTTAAATAACTAGTTTTTTTGTTACACTTGCAGATGTGTTTAAAAAAGCAAGACATAGGTTTTGTATGTGGCACATCATGAAAAAAGTAACCGACAAAGTTGGGAGCTCAATTTGCAAAGACACTGATTTTCTAACCCGTTTTAACAATGTCATCTGGGACAACGATATGGAGCCTGAGGAATTCGAAGGAAAGTGGGCTAAGGTAATCAGTGAGTTCTCATTAGAAGGAAATACTTGGTTGAGCGGGAAGTTTGATATAAGGGAGCAGTGGATACCCGCTTATTTTAGGAATGTTTTAATGGGTGGTATTTTGAAAACCACACAAAGATCGGAAAGTGGAAATAGTTTTTTCAAGAGATTTGAAAATAAGTATGGGACTCTTGTAGAATTTTGGATGAGGTATGAGAGTGCAATAGACCAACAAAGACACACTCTAAATAAGCTTAAAGCGGATAGTAGCAACTCAATACCCGAAACTCTTTTCGGGTTAAACTGGGAGGCTCATGCAGTGAAGGCGTATACACACGAAATTTTCTATGAATTCCAAGAGGAAGTGAAGTGTGCGGTAAACGCGTGTAGTGTGGTTGGATACACCCCACCAGATCCAGAAACTCATTTTGAAGTTTCAATGGTTGAAGACGCAAATAAGAAAACGACATATGGAGTTTAGTACAATAGGAGGACGATGGATGTAAGTTGTACATGTAAACTCTTTGAAAGGAAGGATATTTTATGCAATCACATCATTTGGATTTGCTCTGGGAAATTTAAGGAAATACCTGAGAAATACATTTTGCGTAGGTGGAGTAAGAAAGCACTGAGAAACCCAATTTATGATTCTAATGGAAATCTTCTTCACAACTACAATGCTAATGATAGTAGGAAAATTGGAATGTCTGGTGTGTGGTCGGAGATTTACGCAACTGTGGGTATCCTCAAAAGAAAAGAAGAATCGGATATGAGTGAAATTGCAAATTTACTTAAAGAATTCCGAGAGAAACTTGAGCCAAAATCGGAGCCTATGACCAAAGAACAACATTTGGAAGTCCTTCTCAATGTCAAGGCTCCCAAAGAAGTGAAGGTCTTACCCCCTAAGATGTGTAAAAACAAAGGTAGCGGTAAAAGGATGGTGAGTAACAAAAATAAGGCAATTAAGAAGGCGGAAAAACCGAAAAGGCTATGTGCTAACTGTAAACGTATGGCACGTCATGACAAAAGAAATTGTCCAAATGATTTTGCAGAGCATCCTCTCGAAAACCAAGTATTTATTCTTTAAATTTTTTATCTCTCTTATAATTTCAAATATTTGTTACCATCGTTGTGGTTCGTAGACAATATTTTTTCAAAGGAGTATCTAATTAAAGGTTTGTTCCTTTACACAAGTGCATACATCAGAAGAGGAAGAAGAGGAAGAAGCGGAGTAGAGAGTGATGTATTCCCAGGATGATGAGGATTGAATAAACACAAGCTTTAACTACCGTTTCCTTTTGTTTGATTTATTTTGGTTTTCAACTCAAGCATTTGGTAATATGTTTTTGGTTAGCATTTTATGATTTTGTAATATTTGATGATTTTGTGAATCCTAGACCATATTTTTTGGAAGAAAGGTAGACATCAATTTATGAAATCGTTTGATTTTATGAAACGTGTCTGATTTTGTGAAACCGAAAGCGAGACGTCAGTGGGTGAAATCGTTTTAGTTTAAAGGTTGCTATTTCATATTTTGTGAATACAATATGTAAATTTCTATTGCTTCACAAATTGTGATCCTAGTTTCACAAACGTCTGCCATACTTTAACAAACTAGGATTAGCCATAGGATTCATCACATAGATTAGCTGTAGATTCACAAACTATAAGACCAAGTTTTACAAAGTCAAATCCTATTTTTAAACACTAAGTTTGTAACAACCCGTAATTTGAAAGACAGAAATTATATTTGAAAAATAATAAATTTATTTTATTTTAATTTATTACGATTTATTGGAATTTATTATAATTTAATATAATTATTTTGAATTTATTCGAAATTAAAGAGTAGGTTTTACGGTTTAACCCCGAACGTCATTTAACTATTCCCGAGTCAACTTAAGTCCCGAAACAAACCCGAAACCCGACTCCTGCATGAGTCACACGCCCAAAATCACCTTTGTCCCTCATATTAGATCTTTTGGTTAAACTAATAATAATATCTAAGATATTTGTAACTTTATCAATCTGTCAGTTTAAATTACGCAAATAGCTTAAAAACAGACCCGAATTCTTCCTCTTCCACACGCCTCTTCCTATGTTCCCTTAGGATTAGATATTTTCATTAAACTAACATAATATCTAATAATATCTAGATATTTGATTAAACAAATATAATATCTAATAATATCTAAATATTTACCATAATATATTTATAAAACCCGAGTCAATCCCGTAACAACAAGTTCAAAACCCGACTCCCGTAATCCTCTATATTTACACGGCCCAACTCCCCTCTTACTCATTACTTATCTTTTCATTTTACATTAAATCAACTTAATATCTAATTAATACCTTCTTTAATATAATCATAATCGTTCTTCATGTTCTTGATCGTTCTTGATCGTTCTTGAGCAAAATCGTCACAAAACCTTCGTTACTTGGTCAAATCCGTCCTAACTTATATTTCTAGAGTCTCCTCTCCGCTCTTCATCTCCATGTACGTTTTATTTTCAATTCCGACAAAATTGTTTTCAACACTTTAATTGTTGAAATCAAGTTTTAATTCTAATAATGTTATTGTTGTCATTTCTTATAGGAGAAGATTATGAAGACGAGTTTGGTGACTCGTATATTTTAGAAGAAGATTAGTAGACGGGTTTTTAGTTCTTATTTTGGTGCTACATGGTTTTGTGCTAGCTAAGGTAACGATTCCGAGTTACTCGACGAATTAATGTCACATGTTTATGTTTATGTTTTTGTTGTTATTGTTATTTACGGTTTTAAGTAGTAACATGCTAGGTTGTTATTATTATTAAGTTTTATGAGTTTTTAACATATTTAGTGTTCTTGACATGTTGGATGATTTGTTCATAATTATAATTTTAGTATGAATGATGGTTGAATTGGTTGTTAAAATGGATGGTAGTTAATTAAAACATGTTAGAAATAGATTTGGGATTGTTGTTGGTGGTGGCCGTGTAAGGTGGTTGAGAAACCGACCCAAACCAGGCCGGTTCAGGCCGGTTCAGGCCCGGTCCAGGTCCGGTCTGGGTTGGCCGTGATTTGGCCCGTTGGGCTTGTGTCGATACTTGATTGTTTTGTTGTTGTTTTGACGGGTTTTAAATATGTTAAGCATGCGGGAAAATATTAAGAAACGGTTTTAGAAATAGTGACCAAAACCAGCCCAAACCAGCCCGTGGGCCCAGTCTAGGCCCGGTCCAGTCCCATGACCCGTGAGCCTCCTTTGGGCTTGTGACGGTTTTAAGTTTAGTGTTATTATTATATCATGTTTTGTAATATTTAGCAAGTGGGAAATTTTAATAAGTAAATTATTTAATTAAACGGTTTTTCATAATATTATTATTTCTCACATGTTAGAAATTATAGCATGCGATTGTAGTTTAATTTGATATCCTTTAAGTCAAGCGGGTTTCGTAAGAATTAATAATTCACATGTTAGAAATTAGAATAAAATAGCATGAAAGGAATATGATGTTCTTATGTTCAAGCCTAAATGGCTAAGACTCTGTTTCTAGCCGGTTTGACCAAACGGGTTTGGTCAAACTACGATCTAGTCAGCCCGGTTTGACTGATGACCCGTCGCGGGACTCGGGTCGGGGATTTGTCTTCAGGTAAGGTTTTATTTAATGAATGAATGATTGAGCCTTAGTTTTCCCTTTACTGTTTAATTGTATGATATATGTCGTGTTGACTAAGTACTCATAGAGAATTATGATGATATGGCGTCTTGACCATTCTAATTCTAAATGAGCACCTTGGACCATGACATTGATTGGCCTTACTATCTTTAACGAGTATATGTTCACTGCTTGATAGCTTTTGTGTTCCCGGCTTGGGGGGTTTATCTCTAAGCTGGGGCATGGCTGCCTAATTGCTTCCAATTTGGGAATGAAGCCAGCTTAAGTACTAGCCAACTCTGCTTAGGGGGTCGCCTAGTAGAGATTCTCATGTACTTTTGGTCATGAGACAGGGAATGGGCTAGCTGTTGTCTCTAGGTCTGATCAGTCTAGGACTAGGATGTTTTCCTACCTTGTGGTATAGCCTCGAGTTACAGAAGTCGACTATTGACTGTGCTAAGAACTTATGCCTGTTTCTAGACGTATTGGTCTTTCATGTTTGATGATTTTATGAATCTTAGAAGGTGAGATGCAAGCCGGCTAAGGTTGATAGAGTTTGAATTACCGGTTGTTAACTGATTCACATGATAGCTTGTATGATTAGGGTCGAGAGTATCATGGCCATGTTTTAAATGTAACATCTGAGCTAAAATACTAACTTCCCTACCTCGTGGTATAGGTTGTTTCATATGCTAGGTTATATGTTAGTTATTTGTTTCATAACATGAAAAGCATATCATATATGTTAAAGCTTTGTATTTTCCATATACATCTCTTTTATGTTATTCATGTTTTATTAATTTCGACATTTCGTGGCTAGGAGAACTCGAAGTTACTCCCCACTGTGTGACAACCCTCGCGAATGCGGAAATATAAAACAAACAAGCATGTGAATTATATTGCGGAAATAGGTAGTTTTAGAAACTTTTATACATGCAAGTTAAATAAAACGAGGAGTGTCAAAATGTTACAACTAAGTACGGAAATACAACAAAGAGACGGGGTCTCTTAAATGTTAGCAAAGAACAAGTATTTAGCAAAACTAGCTAAAATCGTCTAGAGGTGAAACTTCCAGGGACAACGCCCGCTAGCTCACACC
>JAIUZE010017534.1:0-11203 GCA_022085475.1 Heliosperma pusillum | reverse complement strand
AGTTCGGTTGTATTAAGGTTACAATATCAATTACTAAACTTACCTAAAGTATGATTAAAGGTACATAAAGTTAGACCAAAGTTTCAGAATATTAAATCAAAGTTTTATAATATTTGGGTTAAGTTACATAAAATTTGACTAAAGTTACATATTCAAAATAACATTGTATTACATAATTTCAAAATTTCATTAACAAGTTGGTGTTAAAAGACTAATATTACACACACTGATTACTAAAATTACACTTGTAAAATACTAAAGTTACATAAACTATTTATAAAAGGGTCATAAATTCAAATTAATATATGATTTTCATAGAATAAAGTTACACCTGCAAATGAGTTAAGTTACAGTCATAATGTATTACAGTTACATTAACTATTGCTTGAAAATATTTTACAAATGTAACTTTAAACTTAACTTAGTCAAATTTTATTCAATTTTTATCAAAATTGAAGTGACTTAAGTCCAATTTTATGTCACTTTTGTCAAATTTTATGTAACTTTAATCTATTATTATGTAACTCTAATCTTAACTTAGCTAAATTGATGTAAAATAAATCCATCATAAATTTTATTCAACTTTTGACAAAATTTCTGTGACATAAAGTCTAATTTTATGTCACTTTTGTCAAATTTTATGTAACTTTTATATATTATTATTTAACTTTAATCCAGTTTTAAATACACTAAGTCGGATTTATATAATTTTAATGTAATTTTAGTCCAATTTTAAGAAACTTTTGTCAAATTTTATGTAACTTTGGTCAGATTTTATGTAACCTTGGTCATTTCAAGTACCATCAACTACCACCACAACCGCAATAGTCACTACCCCCGGAACACCAACGACTATCATCCACCATGACCACCACTTTTCAGATCTGGAAAAAAAAAGGCTCAACCACTCCCACCAGACCTCAACATCCATCACGACTACCCTTTTTCAGATATGAAAACCAAAAATAAAATAAAAAACTACGTATCCCCGGACGACCCCACCTATAGCACGCGCCAAATCTGGAGGGGTAGGCCGAATGGTGGCCGAGGGAGAAAAGGACAGCAAGAGGACGAGGCGGAAAAAGGGAGGCCGAGACATGGGGATGACGAGGGAGAAGAGGAAGACGGCGACCAAGGGAGGAGAAGGCGAGAGGCGGCAGAGGCAGAAGGTGGCCGAGGACGGCTGAGGGAGTTGAATGATGGTGGTGGGAGTGATGGGTGCAGATCTGGAGTATGATGGGTGGGGTTGGCGGAGGATAGGTGGTTGACAGTGGGGTGGCGGTTGAAGTTTGATTGTGGAGAATATTGTAGAGAGATGAGAGGAAGAGAGAGAAGTGAGATAATTGACTGGATAGGTTTTGAAAAGCTGATTAGGGTTTGGGTGGGATTAGGGAGGTGTTATCTCAACCTTTTTTTTTTTTTTTTTTAATCTGGACCCTTCATTTGTTTGATCTAATGGTTCAAAATAGGACTTAGGGATTCACCTAAGAAAGGTGGACTTATGTGATCCCATTTCTATATCTCTCTCTCTCTCTTTATATATATATATATATATATATATATATATATATAGAATTAGGATCATGTGAGTCCACCCTATCTTTTTGAGTCCGTGAGTCCATGATACAATATCACAAGTTATACTAAACAATATCACGGGTTATACTGCACAATATCACACCACTGATGAACAAATTTTCCCCATTATTACAAACTTCTTTTTCTCATACTTTTTATCACACCAATCGATTCCAGTACCGAACCTCCGACATACACTATCATTCTCTTGCCCTTGCCTTCTAGCACATCACTATTATGGGCGTTTCATGGGACCTCTTTACTTAGCATCTTAGCCTCCGTCATTCTTCTTCATAGCCGACGAAGAGACCCTTAATTTAACAATAACAACGACAAATTTTATTGTGATTGGTGGTGGTGCGTAGTGGTGTGAGCTTCGAGGAGTAATGTGTATGAGTGGAGGAATATGGAGTTTGGAAAGAAAACATGGGATAAATGGGTAACAGCGACGGTGGATAATTCTTTACTTGTGTCATCTAGGTACTTGAATATGTCGCCGCTAATGGTCGGTGGGTAGTCGTTGTCGACGGCGAGTAATATGACATACAATATTTTTAAGCCTTTTGTTTTGTTTTTTTTCGTGATATTGTTTAGTATAACCAGTGATATTGTTTCGTACATTCTGTGATATTGTTTCCTGGACTAACGGACTCAAATATTTAGATGGACTCACCGGATCCCACCTCTCTTTCTCTCTCTCTCTCTCTCTCTCTCTCTCTCTATATATATATATATATATATATATATATATATTGATGAGTCCATTTTATATATAGTTTAACTTCCTAAAAATATTTTAGCTCGGTTTATTTGATTATTGCACTTCTATTAATGTGTTTATGAGGTAATTCCGTGTTCTAGGTGTTTTTATTGCATTATGTAGGAAATGAAGCATTCAGTAGCTTTGTCCCGTCAAATTAGCATTCATCCAAGTTCACGAGGCTAATAAGAGCAAGTCTTGATCATGCAAATGTGTTCCGGGAAGCATAGGGGCGTTTCAGGAAGAAATTAGAAATCCCGAGCATGAAGAAACCAACTTTTGTTGGTTTGAAAATAAAGAAATGAAGTCCAAGTAAAAGCCCAAGATAAGAGCTTGCATTGTATGCTAAATGACTCATAGGATGCCTTAGACGGACTCATAAATATGCAAGCATTGTATTTCGCATCACCATAAAGCAATAAGTTAAGACGGAATTAAGATAACAACCCAGATACCCACGACCCCGATCGGGTTTTGACTCCCCTAGGTGTTTACGTTATGCTCCTATTTTATTATAAATAGGAGCCTTAAACCTTCATTAGGAGATCATCTTGGACATCATTCCACACTCTAAACTTTTACATAATATCATTAGTCATTAGATTAGGTTTAGAATAGTTTAGTTTCCATTAGTTGTTATAAATAATTCCTTTAAGTATTTCAATTTATATTACAAGTTCATTTGCAAGTTATTTGGTTTCATTGTGTTCTTCAATTCCAAGTATTATTTCCTTTGTTGAGGTAATTCCATTTCTTGTAATGTTTTGTTACTTCCTTTGTTATTTCTATTATTAGTTAGTTATCATGTTTACTTTATCAGTTGTTATTAGATTAGTTATCATTATACAAGAGTAGTTACTTTGTCTTGGAAATTAGGGAAGCCATGCATAAAAAAATATTTGCAATTGTTGAAATGAGATGTTATGATATCAAATAGTTATTTCTATCACATGCTTCCATTGTATGGTTAGTCTTTGATTATTGATCACAATCCTTGATTAAATTCGTTAATTCTTTCTATAAGTCGAGAGGCACTGAATTGAATTAGACTAAGCATGTGTTAGTAGATCGACCTAACCAAAGCGAGAGTTTGTTAAGACCCGATCTATGGTTGACACTAATATCAAGAGGTGAGAGTCTTTAGCCTAAACAATTATCGTTATTATCAATTTCCTTGTTTGACTTGAGCATTTACATAATTTTCATGTGTGACCCAACCTCCCTAGACTCTTCCTTTATTTTTATTGTTGTTTCATAAACCCAACCAACCAATCGATAACCGACTTTGATAGAATTCACCCCAAACAAACTTGAATAGCAACTCTCGTCTCCTTGTGTTTTTTTCCCCTATTACTACATTCATTTGTGTCGAGGGTATTCATCTTGTTTTCTTTTGTCTCGAGGAACACTTATTCCTTGAGACCATTGTCACGGTTCCCTTGTAGTTTTAGTTCCTTTTCTAGGTATTGAGACTATCTAATTTTGGCCTTACATAATGAATAACTATGGATTTCGATACCCATAACACAAGGATGAGCCTTTTCATGACTGTCTTAACCGGTTTTATAACTATGGTGATCGTCTAATGTCCTTCGGGCAAGTCATTGATTGGGATTACATGGGTCAAGTTCTACTTGATAGCATGGATTTTGAGACACGAGAATTGGCTCTTTACGTGAGTTCTTGTAGTGTCTACTATAAGAGAGGGGAGGAGCTTTGGAATTTCTTGAATTTCATGGCTTCCCAATGTCAAGAGGTAGCTTGACAAAAACCTTCGTTCCTTGCCGGGTTTCGAAGGGGAATGTTATGCGATTCTTGCTTGTTATCAACAACTACAATAAATGCTAGCCCAATGCGAAGAGGAACGCCATGCGCATGTGGTTCGTTGTCAACAAATGCTTGAAGAAATGGCGCGATCGATCACTACTTGTGCTCTTCATACCTTCTAATGTGAGTCTTTTCTTCCAAATGATTTTCAATAATTGGATGACGATGATGATGGTCCTACTTTCTCTCTTGAAAGTCCCCCTAGTATCATTCCAATTGACCATTTAGAGACTCATGTTGATGACATTGACCTTGTAGTAGATGACACACTTACCATGGATGATGTTGGGCCCGTTTGTAATAGAAGGGATGAGGTTTTTCCCAAGTAATTTGAAACCGTTACAAAACCTTTTAGGTGGGATATAGTTGATCCATTTAAGGTTGATGGAAGACTTAGTGCTACTAATTTAGAGGTTAAGTGGGAAAACCCCCCAATTTTTGATGAGTCCTACCACCTTGAATTTTCATACCACCAAATTGAGACAATTTATAATGATAATTTAAGCACTAACGGTTTAATATATGGTCTTAAGCATGATGCTCCATCTCTTGCTGACGAGTGCATTAGTTGATGTGACGGTTTTATACCGTCTTTACCAGCCCAATTCCTAGCTACTTTAGCCTTGATATATGCGATTTAAAGTTATTTTAGATCATTGATGCATTTTGGTAGTATTTGCATTGTTTGGATGTGTTTCTACGCAATTTTGGTTTAATGTGTAGGTGTTATGTTCGATAATCGCATTCCGAGTTTGGAAAGTGACTTGGACATTTTTACATTTATGTCTTCGTCTAAATTCATGCCAATTAATGGGTTAATAAGAGTTAAAAGATTGTGGATTAACGACAAGTCAAGGCCAAAAGATGAAGGTCAAAGCGCGGAAGCAAGTGAAGAAGAGAATGCGTCACACAAGAAAGCCACTAGGCGCGGCAAAAGTGGCTGTTAAACTAGCCGCGTGGCGCGGCAAAAGTGGCTGTTCCAATAGCCGCGTGGCGCGGTAAAAAGCCGCGTGGCGCAACTCTGCATTGGATTCCGACTACTCTTCTAATTCTTCTTTAATTCAACAATTATGCTCACTCTTTATGAGGTTTTATGAGGCTTTAATAGGATTTATGAAGATGCTCTTTTAAGATCTATAAAAGGAGGGGTTGTTGATCAAATTAGACACACTTCATCCACCTTTAAATCATTAGAAACATCAAAACAAGTTCTAGTTTATAGTTTGTTTACTTTTTGTATGGAAGGCTAACTTCCTCATCTTGGGGTCAAGCTATTGAAGCAAATGAACTAGTGTTTTGTAAGACTCTTTTATTCTTTGTTATTTTCTCTTGAATATTGATTTATATTCTCAATTTATTATTATGATTATTGATAGTTCTCACTAGTTTGATCACCTAGTTTGTCTATCTCTAATCTATTGCTAGTTTAGGAATTTGAATCTTTTGCTCACTTGCCTAGACATTGGTAGAAACTATAGGTCATCAACTTGTATGCTTTTCATCGTTGTTGGATTGTAGGAGAATATTTATCATATGAATTAAAGTTTAGAACCGCTTGTGTATGCATTTGTTCACCTTTGTTGGTTTTTCTAGTTATAACCTCTGGTATGATTGAATTTAGATACGCTTGGACTAGATTGTCATCGCTATAAGGGTTGTTTATGTGCGCTTTTCGGAGTGAATGATTAAAATGTAAGGAGTAGTAGAAACATATGTTTTCACAACAAAGTATTTAAGAGTAATTAGAGTCTAAAAGAGTCAATGATCAAAGTTAACTCATTTCTGGAAATTGTAAGACCCAAGATCTTTTTAGTATTTAATTTTACTACAATCTTATAATAATTTAGTTTGTTAGACTTAGACTCATAAACACAAATACCCCCCAAATTGGTTACCTTAGAATTAATTGCATAAACTCACATTAAATAAACACCTTCCTTGTGGGATCGACCCCTACTTATACTTACTACTAGTTTGAGTTTGTAGTGGATAAAAATACTAATTTGGAGACTCACGACAAGTCTAGCCAAATTTTGGCGCCGTTGCCGGGAAAGGCGTTGTTTTTTTGTGTGTGTTTGTGTAATATTTCTTGTAAATATTGTTTTATTTAAGGGTCTTGTGTCTTTTAGTTTAAAAACTGTTTTTTTATTTCCCCCAACAAGAGCATGAATTACTTCATCACTACTTTGAAAGGCTCGAGAAGTACTTGATAGATCATCCATATTTAGGCAAGAGTCAAGGATTTTGGATTGGGGCTTACTATAATTTTAACCAAGAGACTCAAATATATGTGCAACTAAAATGTGAGGGTGGTTTCTTTTATTTAAGACATGATAAAAATGGAATATTCTTGATCTTTTGATGGAGAATTCCCGACAGTTAGAAATGACCACTTCTACTCTTAACCTCGATCTTTCCTTTGACACCTCACCAAGCCTGGAATTGAGTCCAAGTGATATTGTGAATAATAATGATTACCCTATGTCTCTTATTCTTCATGCGAGTGCTCAAATTTATAATGATGGAGAGAGTAATGAGTTTGATTTCATTTTGTCTTATAGTGAGCCCAAAGTAGATTTTAACTTACCCCCGCAATTTGATGACGAAGCCTTGGGTGGTGACTTGGGTGATATCTTATGGGATTTGGATGACACTTCTTATTGGATTGGGGAAAAGAACAACTTAATTACGATGATCCAATTTCATAAAGAAAGATACCATGACTCCGTGATTATTTTTGAATTACCCAAAGGACATAATGAGTATGGTGTACATGCTTATATGATTATGAGTTGTGTATAGTTTCTTTTTCTTACAAGTTGTGATAAAGTTTTAACCACCTCTTTTTATATCTTGTATGATCTTCTCCAAAGAGCATTGACATGTTCCACTCTTAATTGAATGATATTTTCTTATTGAAGGGGTAGTGTTGTGTGAGCTCATACTTGGTTCTTAAGCATGAACATGCGCCGTGCAGGACGTTAAACCAGAGCTTACGGGAGGCAACCCGGCTTTAATATTTTAATGAGTGCATTTGATTTTGAATAAAGTAGTTATAATCCACCAATTGATGCTAAATGGATGATGATGAGAGCGCATTTTCATGTTTGAATGCTCTATTTTGCTCGGTAATTTATATACCCACCCTTTTCTTTTTCTCCCATCCCTTATTTTGTCATTGAGGACAATGTCATGTTTAAGTGTAAGGAAAGGGTTTTAGCTAATTCTGGTGGTCTATAGTTGCATTTTAGTTACATTTAGTCATGTAGTTGCATTTTAGTAATAAACATGGTGGAATTGATTCATTTTTTTTCAAGAATTTAGTTGATATTTTCTAGTTTAGAAATGTAGTTCACATATTTGAATTAGGTGTTTTAACACTTGCATGGTTAATACTTGTGCCCATTTTGACTAGTTGAGTTCAACTTGGAGTTCACCTTGAACCCCTAGTGGTATGAACATGCCTTTGATGGTCATGATTGTCACAAAAATGTAGTTTGATCAACATATCCTCTATTATTCCCAAAAAAACAAAACATAGAAAAATCAATCACAAAGAAAAAAATCAAAATGAAAAAAAAATCACAAATAAAGTGGTTTGTTCTCATGTTGCGAAGTGGGTAGGGAAGCTATGTTTCCAAGAGTCATGTTATTTTTCCTCTATGGTTAAAAACGTTGTGTTCAAGTACAAAAAAAAATGTCTATCAAGTTAAAATACATATATTTACATGTTGACATCCCATGCTTGTTATCATTCTTGCTAAGGACCGAGTCTTGTGGTAAGCTAAAGGATGGCGAGTATAAAGCTCAATTCGTTGATTTCACCAAGAGTTTAGATCCTAAGGACCGAGTTCCGAGGTGGAACAAATAGTGATTTTAGTGGATTGAGAGTGGAGTGACACATCTATCAAATAATTGGATTCCTAACGTTTCCAAGTGTAATAAAATGTTTCATATACCCAAAGTGAAATATATTGTGCTTAAAAGAACAAATCTACCAAAATAAGTTTCCTCCATGTTGATTGATCCAAGTTTCAGTGATGGTTGTGGCGGATTTTAGTGTATACTAACCCATTAAGCTTGATAAAGCACTCTTTGTTGAACTTGATGCTTGTTAGAGTCGGCTTGAGTGTCCCATGCATTTTTACGGTTTTCTAAATCTTTCATTTGAAATTGCATTTCTCTATTCGAATTTGTTAACTTGAAATTTAAAGGGTGAGTATGCTCTTAGTCTTGTTGAGCTTACTCGAGGGCGACTAAGATATATATGTGGGAGAATTTGATGTGACGGTTTTATACCGTCTTTACCAGCCTACTTCCTAGCTACTTTATCCTTGATATATGATATTTAAAGTTATTTTAGATCACTGATGCATTTTGGTAGTAGTTGCATTGTTTGGATGTGTTTCTACGCAATTTCGGTTGAATGCATAGGTGTCATTTACGATAATCGCATTCCAAGTTTGGGAAGTGACTTGGACATTTTTACACTTATGTCTTCAACTAAATTCATGCCAAATAATGGGTTAATAAGAGTTAAAAGATTGTGGATTAAAGACAAGTCAAGGCCCAAAGATGAAGGTCAAAGCGCGGAAGCAAGTGAAGAAGAGGATGCGTCACACAAGAAAGCCGCTAGGCGCGACAAGAAGCCGCGGGGCGCGGCAAAAGTGGCTGTTCCTCTAGCCGCGTGGCGCGACTCAGCATTGGATTCGGACGACTCTTCTATTTCTTCTTTAATTCGGCAATTATGCTCACAATTTATGAGGTTTTATGAGGCTTTAATAGGATTTATGAAGATGCTCTTTTAAGACCTATAAAAGGAGGGGTTGTTGATTAAATTAGACACACTTCATCCACCTTTAAATAATTAGAAACATCAAAACAAGTTCTAGTTTATAGTTTGTTTACTTTTTGTATGGAAGACTAACTTCCTCATCTTGGGGTCAAGCAATTGAAGCATATGAACTAGTGTTTTGTATGACTCTTGTTTTCTTTGTTATTATCTCTTGAATATTGATATATATTCTCAATGTATTATTATGATTATTGATAGTTCTTACTAGTTTGATCACCTAGTTTGTCTATCTCTATTCTATTGCTAGTTTAGGAATTTGAAACTTTTTTTTTCACTTGCCTAGACATTGGTAGCAACTATAGTTCATCAACTGGTATGCTTTTCATCGTTGTTGGATTGTAGGAGAATATTTATCATATGAATTAAATTGTAGAACCGCTTGTGTATGCATTTGTTCATCTTTGTTGGCTTCTCTAGTTATAACCTATGGTATGATTGAATTTAGATACGCTTGGACTAGATTGTCATCGCTGTAAGGGTTGTTTATGTGCGATTTTTGCAGTGAATGACTAAATAGTAAGGAAAAGTAGAAACATATGTTTTCACAACAAAGTATTTAAGAGTAATTAGAGTCTAAAAGAGTCAATGATGAAAGTTAACTCATTTGTGGAAATTTTAAGACCCAAGATCTTTTTAGTATTTGATTTTACTACAATCTTATAATAATTTAGTTTGTTAGACTTAGACTCATAAGCACAAATACCCCCGAAATTGGTTACCTTAGAACTAGTTGCATAAACTCACAATAAACAAACACCTTCCTTGTGGGATCGACCCGTACTTACACTTACTACTAGTTTGAGTTTGTAGTGGATAAAAATTCTAATTTGTAGACTCACGACAAGTCTAGCCAGTAGTACGGTGATTTTCTTTTTGAATCTCTAATGCGCATTTTGATAAGATTTATCATTCCTTACCTTTGATCTTTCATGATTTATCTTATCCGTTTCTTACATTTGATTTTGTATTGCTAATGCGCAAGAGTATGTGTGGTACACGACGGGACCACGGATCGGAACAAGGACAAGCGTAGAAATACGAATTTGTGGAGTCGCCACAGATTTTTATGGGAAATTGGAACCGTTCGAATATTTTACGCCATGTCAAAACACAAAGTAATGACATGAACACTAATAACTCGTTACCCTAAGCATTTTATGTCTAGAATGACTCTCGTGGATGCCAATGAACAACGATGTTCACAGAGATATGGAGTAAGGGGTGAGGGTACGTATTAGGAAGCTCTTTGATCGAAAACCTAATCCCGCCAGCCTCGATAGTGGCCTCTACTAATGATTAGTGTGACACCCTCAAATTTGCGGAAAGAAAAAAAAAAAAAAAAAATTTAACTAGATAAAAGATAAGAATACAATAAAAGGTGTCATAAATAAAAAAGGGTTCATACAAAAGGAAAATAATATTATACATAAAAATTATACAAGACTGGAGACATATCTCCCGTATAAATACGGAAATAAAAGAGTGTATAATAATATACAATCTAAGAACCGAATATAGGTCCAAGGTAAAGACTTCGCTCGCTAGCTCGTCAATGTACCCAAGTATGCATCACAAACCTGCCAACCGCATTAAATATAAACACGGAAGCCACAGTCAGTGGGGAGTAACTCCGAGTTCTCCCAGCCACGAAATGTCGAGTTTAATGAAACATGAAAACATAAAAGCAAAGTATATAGAAAATACAAAACCTTAACATATATGATATGCTTTTCATGTTATGAAACAATTAACTAACATATAACCGATCATATGAAAGCTATCATGTGAATCCGATAATAAAATATAACACTAGGTAGGGAAGCTGGTATGCTAGCTCAGAGGTTACCATGTAACATGGCCATGATACACTCAAACCCTAATCAACACGTAATCATGTGAATCAGTTAACAATCGGTAATCCAAACTCTATCAATCTTAGCCGGCTGGCATCTCACCTTCTAAAACTCATAGAATCATACAAACATGAAAGACCAATACTTCTACAAACAGGCATAAGTTCTTAGAACCGTCAATAGTCATCTGTAACTCGAGGCTATACCACAAGGTAGGAAAACATCCTAGTCCTAGACTGATCAGACCTAGCGACAACAGCTATTCCGTTCCCCGTCCCATGACATAACCGTCTATGAGAAACTCTACTAGGCGACCCCCTAAGCAGAGAT
>JAIUZE010017533.1:0-15280 GCA_022085475.1 Heliosperma pusillum | reverse complement strand
CATAGTAGTCAGCTCCCTCAGTCGAACTTACACATACTCCATTATTAAGTGTAGATTTTTCCAAATCTAACCCATCTTTGAAAGTGCAAAATTTGTATCCATTAATGAAATAACGTTTCCATGTTCGCACCCTTTTCGAACGGAGTTGAAGAGCTTTCAGAATATTTTTGGTTTCATAGAAGTTACGCGTTATAACATGATTTTCAGGAATAATGTCCCCTATAAATGACGCGATACCATCTACACATTTGTGGGGTAAATTGTATGTACAACTACACAAGTGCGTAAAATAGAAATAACATAATGTGATTATTGTATAGTAATAATAATCACATGACCAGAAATAGTAAATAGATAGAAACCATGCATGAACGGAACAAACAACTACGTACGTAGATAATACTATGTACGTGATTGCATGCTTCCATGCATGCAGTTGTTGATACTAATAAATCAAGCACGACGGAGAAACACTGCTTTGGCGAACAACAAAGGATTATTAACAACAACATCATCATCTCGTTTCTCATTCACTACAATGTCACCAAACCAAGGCATCATATTTATTGGTGCCTCACAGGTTTGAGGAACGTCGAACGCAATAGTTGGAAGTTCCGGACTTTGAATATCTTTATTCGAAGATAGGAAATGAAGACTTTTACCATCTTTTGAAACTTCGACTTTGACAATTTCTATGTCGGAAGCTATAGATATGGGCCCAAATTTAACGGTGGCACTTCAATTATTGATAGTAGTGTCTCACTTCTCCTCATTATTGTCCTCTACTTGAGCTTCTTCTTCCTCCTCCTCTATAATTTCATTATCATCTGGCACTTCAATTATTAATAGTAGTGTCTCACTACTAATAACATTATCTTCTTGAAACGCAGATTCGACAATAGGTGCATCAACAGGCGATCTGGCTTTAGTTTTGAATACTGCTGACCACTTATCTTTATCTCTTTTGATATTTGGATATGAAGTATAATAAACTTGTTCAACTTGATAAGCCAACACAAATGGATCATATTTCGGAAATTTTCTGCTTCGATTAACATCCACAAGGTTATAATCCTTATGTATTTGCATTCCTTTTTCAGAATTATCTATCCAATCACATTTGAATAAAATAACATTATATGTGCTTTTTTCGCCTGTGTACGACAATTCAACAACTTCGTTGAGTGTTCCATAGTAGTCAGCTCCCTCAGTCGAACTTACACATACTCCATTATTAAGTGTAGATTTTTCCAAATCTAACCCATCTTTGAAAGTGCAAAATTTGTATCCATTAATGAAATAACGTTTCCATGTTCGCACCCTTTTCGAACGGAGTTGAAGAGCTTTCAAAATATTTTTGGTTTCATAGAAGTTACGCGTTATAACATGATTTTCAGGAATAATGTCCCCTATAAATGTCGCGATACCATCTACACATTTGTGGGGTAAATTGTATGTACAACTACACAAGTGCTTAAAATAGAAATAACATAATGTGATTATTGTATAGTAATAATAATCACATGACCAGAAATAGTAAATAGATAGAAACCATGCATGAACGGAACAAACAACTACGTACGTAGATAATACTATGTACGTGATTGCATGCTTCCATGCATGCCGTTGTTGATACTAATAAATTAAGCACGACGGACAAACGCTCCTTTGTAGAACAACAAAGGATTATTAACAACAACATCATCATCTTGTTTCTCATTCACTACAATGTCACCAAACCAAGGCATCATATTTATTGGTGCCTCACAGGTTTGAGGAACGTCGAACGCAATAGTTGGAAGTTCCGGACTTTGAATATCTTTATTCGAAGATAGGAAATGAAGACTTTTACCATCTTTTGAAACTTCGACTTTGACAATTTCTATGTCGGAAGCTATAGATATGGGCCCAAATTTAACGGTGGCACTTCAATTATTGATAGTAGTGTCTCACTTCTCCTCATTATTGTCCTCTACTTGAGCTTCTTCTTCCTCCTCCTCTATAATTTCATTATCATCTGGCACTTCAATTATTGATAGTAGTGTCTCACTACTAATAACATTATCTTCTTGAAACGCAGATTCGACAATAGGTGAATCAACATGCGATCTGGATTTAGTTTTGAATACTGCTGACCACTTATCTTTATCTCTTTTGATATTTGGATATGAAGTATAATAAACTTGTTCAACTTGATAAGCCAACACAAATGGATCATATTTCGGAAATTTTCTGCTTCGATTAACATCCACAAGTTTATAATCCTTATTTATTTGCATTCCTTTTTCAGAATTATCTATCCAATCACATTTGAATAAAATAACATTATATGCGCTTTTTTCGCCTGTGTACGACAATTCAACAACTTCGTTGAGTGTTTCATAGTAGTCAGCTCCCTCAGTCGAACTTACACATACTCCATTATTAAGTGTAGATTTTTCCAAATCTAACCCATCTTTGAAAGTGCAAAATTTGTATCCATTAATGAAATAACGTTTCCATGTTCGCACCCTTTTCGAACGGAGTTGAAGAGCTTTCAGAATATTTTTGGTTTCATAGAAGTTACGCGTTATAACATGATTTTCAGGAATAATGTCCCCTATAAATGACGCGATACCATCTACACATTTGTGGGGTAAATTATATTCACATTTCAAAGTTACCAACCGGGAAGCTGACTGCAACAGAGAGATACGACTCCCCTCATACACCGGTTTATTGGCATGTTCCAACATTTTGAAAAAGGCTAGTACATTAGGGTTTGGAGATTCATCAACCACTTCGGCGTCAACATTTTCCATTATAATTTCATTAATGTTGTCGCGCAACGCATCCTCCACCATATCCCTATAGGGATTGTCAGACCTCTCCTCAACGGGAAAATTTTCACCATGGCACACCCAATCATAATAGTCATCGCAAAAGCCCCAAAGCCCTAAGTGTTTTCGTACTTCTTGTTCGGCTAAAAATTTGCGATTTCTACACTTTACACATGGGCACCTAATTTCCTTACATCTACCGTAATCTTCTTGTTTCTTAACATAATTAATGAATTCATTAACGCCCATTACAAACTCCTGCCTTAATTTTTTATTACAATCCAATCTTTCATACATCCATGCTCGTTGTACTCTTTTCATTTCAAATCTACATACACGTTTATAATTATTATTATCGACTTAAATAAATATTCAAAACAATAACAACAAGAACTAAAAGTTTACTAATAGCAACAATAACAACAATAACTACTAATACACAACATTATCCAATTACACAACAACAACAACAACAACAACAACAACAACAACAACAACAACAACAACAACAACAACAACAAACAACCAACAACAAACAACCAACAACAAACAACAAACAACAAACAACAAACAACAAACAACAAACAACAAACAACCTCCAACCTCAAACCTCCAACCTCCAACAACAACAACAACAACAACAACAACATCTTCCACCTGTAAAAAAAAAAAATATTCGAGTTCATGGGGTCCTTATCTCTCCAACCTAAACCCATCTTTGAATCTTTCATACCATTAGTAAATACTAATCATTTAATTAATTGTTATGAGACGAAAATTCGGCAGCAATTCCCTACAGTTCTCCAAATACACAATGTTGAATGACTTGTCACTCTCTATATGTATTCAGAGAACATTAAAGGAACTGTCAACCAAACTTAATCGTCAAATAACAATTAAAAAAATGATTAGTATTTACCACCTAAATGGCATTAAAGATTCAAAGACAGTCCCAAAACGGGGACTATTCAAGAATTACACCTAATGTATAACTCTTGAACGGGTACTAGGTCTACCATATATGAACAAAAAAAATTATAGTTTAATTAATCATAAGAACGCAAACATAAACATAAAAATAAACACAATTAAACTTATTCATAAACATATATACCAAACTAATCAAAATTAAACAAAAAAAACTTGGAATTATACTTAATAATAACTAAACTTAAATCAAAACAAAAAATTAATTTAAACCAATATAACTTATACTTATTAATAATTATAATTAAACTATTTAACTTTATATATAATTAAACTGAGTTAATTAGGGACGGGGCGGGGGACGGCAGCGGCATAGTAGGTTACACTTCATACACCGGCAGCGGCAGAGGGGAGGGAGCCGGCCGGCCGCCGGTCGGATCTGGGTAGGGGACGACGGAAATTACAGGGCAAGGGAAAGGACAGGGGGAAGGGGAAAGGGAAGGGGAAAGGGGGGAGAAGGGTGTTCAGAGGTAGTCCGGGCCGGTGGTCCAGTTGGTGACGCCGGCCGGTCAGAAATGAGCAATGAGAAGCATAGGAAATGGGGAAAGAGGGAAAGAGGGAGAGGGAGAGAGAGACCTGGGAAAGAGAGGAGGAAAGATATGAGCGCCGCCCAGTCGTGGTTGTTGTTGTGGTGGTCGTCGTTGTCGTCGTTGTCGTCGTCGATTTAGGTTTTTTGTGATTTTTCGATTTAATCTGTAAACTCAAGAAATTGGGGATTTCAGGTATATAATAGATTATGCGACGGAATTTCCGTCGCAATTCCGTCGCGAATACAAAGCCACGTGTCGCCATTTTTTGGTCAAACCTTGGGTCAATATTCTCCTCCTGCGACGGATAATCCGTCGCAATTCCGTCGCAAATTCTAATTAGCGACGGATAATCCGTCGCAGATGTTCGCGCCATGTATAAAGTTGGGCGCCATATGTGAAAAAGTTATGCGACGGATTATCCGTCGCCAGTCCGTCGTAAATTGTTATTTCCGTCACAAAAGCTGTCGCAACTATGTTTTTGCTACGGATTTCATATCCGTCGCAAAATGTCCGTCGCTAATAAACCCTTTTATTGTAGTGAAACTTACCTTACTCATTCGAAAGAATGGGATAGGTTGGTCCCCCTTAGACGATCGAACTAGTTTCCTTACCTTATCAAAAAACAAAAGATACTGCCTTTTACATCAAGGATTTTGGCAACATGAGATATTTCTTGGGGTTGGAAATATCCAGGAATACTACTGGTATTCTGATAAACCAAGGAAATGTTGGAGTAGGTGTCCTCCACAAAAGTGCGCCACATAATAAATCTTATTATGGAATATAATTGGGATAATTATTGACTACATATATGATTAGTCAGTTGATTAACGTAAATCAATAACGATTGGCTAACTAGAGTTTGACGTTATTGTCGTTTGACGGCGGTGATCAACTGATCCCTTTCGGTCACACCTAAAGGATGAAATCCAAATAGTAACTAATTATTTGTATACGATACAGTTAATTAGTACATTACATATATTCGAGATGTACGAGAGTTAATTGTTAGAAATTGAGTTAAGAACTCAAATTCGATTAAACTTATTTTCAATTATGCGATAATTGACTAATAAATTTATATCTTATTTTAATACGATTAAATAAGATTTAACTTAGTAATTAATCGTTAAATTACTAAATTAGTTGAGGTTTAGAGATAGAGGTAATTAGTTAATTATATTTACAAGGAGTTGTAAAATAAATTAACCATGCATTGTGGGACCCATTATATATTGATATAATGGTAAAATATTACTTAAAATGTTAAGTACATATTATTGATTTAATTGAGTCGTATAATTGTTATATGATCAAATTAACACTTAATTATACAAGATAATTAACCATATGATCAATAAATATTTGTGAGACAAATATCAAAAATCAAAATGGACCTAACTAGGCCAAAATGGCCGGTTGGATTGTAGTTAGAAGGGTGATGATTTTGTTCTTGTTTTTACTCTTTAGTTACTTATTGAAAGTGACATAACAAGTAGAATATAATCATCACATATACTTCAACACTCCACTCAAATGCATGTGATCAAATTGAACAAAATAAGAGTCCTTTTGGACTAATATGGACCGGCCAAAATGGGCTTATAATGAGCAAATGTTGTTCATTTTTCATTACTTCATTTTGTGCAATTTTTACTCTTCTCTCTAAAAACCTTCCTCTCACTAATAACTCTCATATACTAATATTTCCTAAGTATTACTAGTATAGTAATATAGTCTAATATTAGTAGTATATCATCTATCTTATTATCTAGTTAATAATAAGGGTAGATTATTTGGTGTCATCTTGGTGCAACTTGAAGGAGGTATTCTAGTTTGGAGATTTCTTGTGTTCATCCATATTTGTAGCTCAAGAACAACAAGAAGGAGTTCTTGTTGTGCCCATATTATTTCCATATCAATGTGAGGAAATTTCTTCTTTTATATAAATGTCTTTATATTTGCATGCATGTTACATAGATCATTAAATACTAAATTAATAAGTAATTTAGTAAATAATTAGAGGAGTTTAATTAAGGTCTATGGACTTTCAGGAAAGTATATTATTGACATATTCCAAGATTTGAAAATGGAGAACTGTGTTGCTGTCAAGTTTTCCATGTAAAGAAGGCTCAAATTAAACTGTGTACAAATCAGGGTGAGTTGTTATCAGATCCTGAACAATACAGGAGATTGGTTGGGAGGTTACTATACGTCAATATGTCTAGACTTGATATTTCCTACAACCTAGAGTCCCACATTTGATTTAGTCATAATTTTAGCTAGCAAGAACATCTAAATAAAAAAATGTCATGCAAAATATACTTAAATAAATAGAATGTAAATAAGTGCGAAAGTAAAGTACAATACAAAGGGAATTTATTTATTTCGGAATATAATTTTCATATTACACGGCTGCACATATATAAGCAGGACCGATGATACCGTACTAATAACGGTACACGCAGACATGCTGCACAACACAACTACACAAGTTCTTAAAATAGAAATAACATAATGTGATTATTGTATAGTAATAATAATCACATGACCAGAAATAGTAAATAGATAGAAACCATGCATGAACGAAACAAACAACTACGTACGTAGATAATACTATGTACGTGATTGCATGCTTCCATGCATGCAGTTGTTGATACTAATAAATCAAGCACGACGGAGAAACGCTCCTTTGTAGAACAACAAAGGATTATTAACAACATCATCATCTTGTTTCTCATTCACTACAATGTCACCAAACCAAGGCATCATATTTATTGGTGCCTCACAGGTTTGAGGAACGTCGAACGCAATGGTTGGAAGTTCCGGACTTTGAATATCTTTATTCGAAGATAGAAAATGAAGACTTTTACCATCTTTTGAAACTTCGACTTTGACAATTTCTATATCGGAAGCTATAGATATGGACCCAAATTTAACAGTGGCGGTGATACCCTTTAAGTTGTCAAGGCGTTTATGTTTTAAAGTGGCGGAAATGGTGGATTGCAACTCAACTCTGTTGTAAACAGGGATAAAACCAAACACAATTTGTGTTTTAGTATATATGCAAACTTTATTTTCTTCCAGTAAGGATAAATGAATATGAAGTTTACCAGAGGTCGGATCGAAAGTGAAGTCATTATTAGTTACCCCGGCAGGGATGATCCCTTTAGGGAGGCCATAATCATTCAGAAGGTCATAAACGGAGTCGTATTCCGCTGAAGAAAAGGAGGAAGATGATAAAGTGAGAGAGATGAAGAGCAAAAAGAAAAAATACATAGAGCCTTTCATTGCTGACATTTTTGTGAGTTGAAGAGATTATTATTAAGATTTATTTTAAAGGTATGTATGAGATTTTGTGAAGAAGCTTGAAATGCCATTACGCTCTATATATACACCATTGTTGATACTTGATAGAATACTGGGTCCCTCCCTTTTGGAGCGGAGTGATATTGTTGATGTTGTAAATTTAATACCATAAATTTGTGGAGAAGAAGTAGAAGAACCAAATCCGGAGTACGTACAAATTCTAATTTCAGACGGGTATATTCGTCTTAAACTTAAACTTAAAACAGTCAAATACCATGAATAAGACGAAATAAAAAGTTCCTAGGGACTATTAATATAATTGCTTATTTAGTTAAGTGGCGTAATATTTAACCTTTTTTTTTTAAAAATTATATATCCGTATTAAGAGAGATCGATTAAAACCAAGGAGTAGCTGATTTTAGCTTTCTCGAGCTCACGGTGTTTGTTGGACTTATCCTTTCGGAAATTTTAGTGGTTTTCATTCGCTAAATCCTAAGCTTGGCTTTATGCTACACGTGTTTCGCATTTTCTTGTCCTCTAGGTGTTATGTTTAGTTTAGGAAATTAATCAATTGTATTTGATTAAGAGACTAGTATTGATTTTTTATTTGTCTTTATTTTCTGATTAGTCTAGATTAGTTAATTAGAAAACTCGTGCGATCTACGACGTTTTTATTAGGATCATTTTTAACAATATACCCGCTGAATATCCTAAAATTTATTGCCAAATATATTGTAAACATTGGTTTATTAAGTTTTCATGATTGTTAGTAGAAGTTAGCTAAATAGACTTTAAAAAAACTAATTATGTTGAAATTGAAGAACGCAAAATTTTAGTGTTAGTTTAGTTGATTATTGACGGATCGTCATTCCGTTTAACATTAAAGCTCTTCTATTTGGTACCACTAACTTTTAGTTAATATAAAAAGCTGAACTTTATGAGATTCGCATTAACCTACAATATATATATATATATATCACAAATTCTCATTTGTGACGGTCACTATCCGTCACAAGCTTGTGACGGGTCGGATCTCTCACAAGCTTGAAAGTGGGAGGGCAAGTGGGAAACCATTGATTTCCCACTTGCCCTCCCACTTTCAAGCTTGTGAGAACGATCCGACCCGTCACAAGCTTGTGACGGATAGATCCGTCACAAGCAAGACTAATTATATATATATATATAGAGGCAAGTTATAATGAGTCCACCTTCAAAATTGAGTCCATGAGTCCTCATCTTGCCCTTTGGATGAAAGAGATGGAGGGACAAGATTAGAACAAGATGGAAGGCTAAGATTAAAAGAAAAATGAATGGACAAGATTAGAACAAAATGAAGGGACAAGATTAGAACCAAATGAGTGGGTTTTAATGACTTTCACCTACCTTACGAGTACATAATGATGTAATTTTAGTCATTAAAAGTGTAACTTCAACCATTATTTGTGTAACTTCAAAATAAAATGTGATTTCGAGTATATAAATTTGAATTTATGTAACTTTAAGATAAATTTATGTGATTTTTACTTTTTTATGAGGGTAACTTTAGTCATTAAAAGTGTAACTTCAACCATTATTTGTGTAACTTCAAAATAAAATGTGATTTCGAGTATATAAATTTGAATTTATGTAACTTTAAGATAAGTTTATGTGATTTTTACCTTTTAATGAGGGTAACTTTAGTCATTAAAAGTGTAACTTTAACCATTATTTGTGTAACTGTAAACTAAAATGTGATTTCGAGTATATAAATTTGAATTTATGTAACTTTAAGATAAGTTTATGTAATTTTTGCTTTTTTATGAGGCTGACTTTAGTCACTAAGAGTGTAACTTCAACTATTATTTTTGTAACTTTAAACTTTATTTGTGAAACTTCATTTATTACTTTTGTAACTTTAGTCAATTATAGTGTAACTCATGTGTAGGTAACTTTAGTCTTTTCTAGTGTAACTTCAGTCCATACTAATGTAACTATAGTCATTAATTAACTCCAGTCCTTAATAAGATAACTTTAGTCCAATGCAACTTTAGTCCATAATTGTGAAACTTTAGTACATACTAATGAAACTTTAGTCCATAATTGTGAAACTTTAGTCCATAATAGTGAAACTTTAGTACATAATAGTGAAACTTTAGTACATACTGGTGAAACTTTAGTATGTACTGGTGAAACTTTAGTTTGTACTGGTGAAACTTTAGTTTGTACTGGTGAAACTTTAGTTTGTACTGGTGAAACTTTAGTACATAATTGTGAAACTTTAGTACATAATTGTGAAACTTTAGTACATACTAGTGAAACTTTAGTACATACTAGTGAAACTTTAGTACATACTAGTGAAACTTTAGTACATACTAGTGAAACTTTATGTAGTGAAACTTTAGTACATACTAGTGAAACTTTAGTACATACTAGTGAAACTTTAGTGAATCGAAAAAAAAAAATATACAAAAAAATGAGACCTTACATAAAAATAGTGAATCGAAAAAAAAAGGTGGTGGAAGTTTTTTTTTTAGATCTAAAATGGTAGTGCTTGTTTTTATTTCACCTTTTTTTTCAGATCTAAAAAATGAGACTAAAATTGTGACAGTACAAATTTGAAAAAAAAAAAAAGATGGTGGTTGTTCTCTATCTATGTAACTTTAGTTATAAACCTATTAAATAATGTAACTTTAGTCAATAATTTTGTAACTTTAAGCTGGAATGGTGTAACTTTAGTTTAGATCTACAGGAAAATCAACCAACCACCAACAAAAAAAAGAGAACAAAAAAAACGAGATATGTAATAAAAAATAGAAATTTATCAGAAGTTCATAAAATGAAAAACGAGATTAAAGAAAAATGTGAATATGAAAATAAACAACTAGATCTAGAACCAAAAAATATTATAAATGAAAAAATGAGATCTAAAAGAAAAATAAGAAACATAACAAATTTGAAAAATAAAAAACGAGAGGACATAAAACGAGAGGACATAACAAATCAGAAAAAAAAAAAAAAAAAGGAGAAGAGAGGAGGCGGACAGAGGTCGTCATCCCCAACGCGCCACCACCCCTCCAACCACCACCCCACGCGCTTCCCCTCCACCAACCAACACTATTAAGACCCAAATATTTCAGATCTGAAAAAAAAATGAGAAAAGTTGAAAGTTGGAGAGGTAGAGGACGGCGGAAGAAGAGGGGAAGACAGGGAGGAGGAGGCGGAGGACGGTCAGGCAAGGCGGCTGGACTGGGGAAGGAAATGACGGTGGATGTGGCTGTGAAGGTGACGGCGTGAGGTGGTCGAACGAAAGTGTAGGTGACGGTGGTGGAGGAACGACGGTGCAGGAGGCGGTGAAAGGGAGAAATGTCGCGGGGTGGCAGGTGGTGGTAGGAGTGAGGAGTGAGGAGGTGCTTTGACGGAAGAAGGTGGTGGAGGAGTATGGGTGGTGGCCGGTGGAGGTAGGTGAGGGAGTATTTTTTTGGGTTTTTTTTAGAGGAGTAAGGGAGGTAGAGAGAGGGTGAAGTATGTGTAAATGAAAGAAATGAAGTGGGTGGAAGGTATTTGTACTAGGGTTTGAGGAAATTAGATTGTGTGTGTTTCACAATCTTGGCCTTTCATTTTGATTTAATTCTAGCCTTTCATCATCTTGATCCAAAGGCTTGGATTAGGACTCAAGGACTCAAAAGAAAGGGGTAGACTCATTTGAACCTACCTCTATATATATATATATATATATATATATATATATATATATATATATATATATATATATATATATAAACTTCTATAACCTTATATTTCCAAATGCATAGAAAAGTAAATATAAACTTACATCTTCATCAACCAACAACATTTCCATGCTGTAATAGTCGCCTTTCTCCGGGTTGTATTTGTTATCTATTTTCCATATGTGTACAACTCTAACCTCAACATATGAGTGGCATATTCCGACTCGTATGTCTCCAATCATTCTTTTGGTTGGCTCGTGTAACATTATAGGGTTTCCCTCATGTGTGTATGGAGTAATCCGATTTGTTTGCTTTTGATTTTCTGATTGTTTGTTATTTATATTCCAAAAGTAGGATAGTTAGGTAGATAGTGGGGTAGTGGGTAGTATAGGGTTTCCCTCATGTGTGTATGGAGTAATCCTGACAGTTTTTTTTGTTTTTTGTTTTTTATTTTTATTTTTATTTTGATTTTTAATTATCTACGTAATGGTCCTAACAGTAAAAGAGCATATTCTTTGCTAATGTTGTCGACTGATCAAACATTTGTGCATTTGTGTTGCTTCCAGAACATTCGATTCTCGTAATGTCGTAATTTTCAATTTTTTTCATCAAGAATGACCAGTTTTTATAAATTAGGATTATCATACTTGTCAATTATATTAACCATATTTTTGTTTATTTCATCAACCCGCTACGCTACATTATCTCTAAAATCTCTAAGAGTTATGATTAATGTATACATTTTGTATATAAATAAATTATAAATTAATAAATTAATTGCTAATGTTGTCAACTGATCAAACATTAGTTGATAATTATCTTCTTTTTTTATCTCTAAGAGTTATGATTAATGTATACATTTTGTATATAAATAAATTAATTGCTAATGTTGTCGACTGATAAAGTTTAATGTGCACTTGTGCTGCTTTCAGAACATACGATTCTCGTAATGTCGTAATTTTCAATTTTTTTCATCGAGAATCAGCACTTTTTATAAATTAGGATTATCATTTTTTTCTTGTCCCTTTTCTGATTATATATATCCCTCGTTTAATTTTGTTAAGCATGGTGTATGTATGGAGAATGAGCAATTTTTTTCTTGTTTTTTATTTTTATTTTTTTATTTTGATTATTAATAATCTACTTTTATTCTGTTTTTTTCTTATTAATCGAGTATTGCCTTTTTACAAGTATATTCATCCAGCAATTTATAGTTCCGTCTCATCAAGCAATTTATAGTTCCGTCTGAGAAATTTTTTATGTTGCAAGAGTATTGTAATTTTAATTATTAATTATTAAATGTTTGAAATTGAAATTATTTTGTTTTAGTTGTAAGAGTATTGTAATTTTAATTTTTGGACTTTTTTTTGCATGAAATTATTAGTTTATAATTTTTTTTAATCATGGAATATGAAAAAAATTATGGAATTGTGTATGAAAATAAAATACGTAAACAAAGTTTGTAAATAGGTAAACATAGTTTAAATAAATCAGAAGAGGAGAGAGGGTAATTAATGTTTTAGTTTTATGTGGGGCCCACTATTCCTGAATTCTTGCAGCCAATAAAAAGGCTCTAAATGTTTGTGGATTAGTATATACTTCCTCCATTCAACTCCACTCTACCAAAAAACTTTTTCACATTTGCCGAGACGTGTTTTACACGGTAAATATCGTTAGCTACGTGTTTGCAAAAATTATAAAAGTTAGATATTAATAATGTACTCGTAAAGACGAATCAAACAAGATCACACATGAATATATTTTTTACTTATATATTGAGAGAAAATTTCAATTATATGATCGCTTGTGAATAGTGTACAAAAAAGAAAGTGGTAGAGTGGAGTTGAATAGAGGAAGTAGTAGATTTCATTGCTGCGTTTTTGGTAACTCTTGACGAAAACTGACAATAATATATGCCTTTTTTCAAAGAACTAGTTTTACACCCGTGCAAAAAATCCACGGATCATAATAGTCGTTGTTATCCTAAGATACATGTGTATATAAATTGTGTGTCATTAAGTGTTCAATTTCGCGAGTCTGTGACAATATAAATTGGTCAAAATATAGTGAATTGGTCCTCTTATTCAAATGTTAAATCTATACTCTGGTTTATTGCGTTTGTAATAATACAGTATTATAAGACGAAATTTGAGAAAATTTGAAATAATATTTTTCGTTTTTACTTTTGCATTAATAATTTTCGTTTTTTTTTTCAAGTAAATACTTCTGCTTTTGTCAGATTTTGTTTAGTTCAAGTAAATACTTCTGCATTAATATTTTTTGTTTTTACTTGTTATCATTTTTTTGGTAGTTTATGTCATTTTTCACTTTTCTATTTATTAGTTTTATGCCCGTGCAAAATTGCACGGGTATTATTTAAAGATTATGTTATAATGTTTATAGTCTAAGATAACCGTAAGAAAGAATTAAGATTTTACTTAAATCAATATTATAAGTTAAGGGTCAAATTCATAATTAAGTACTTAATAGTTATTTCGTAAAAGTTAAAAAGGACAAACTTATTTCTATAAGTTAATTGTTGTAAAAAAACTTAAGAAAATGACATTAATGTCGACCCGTGCAATCACACGGGCATTAAATCTAGTTTATGATATAGATAACTTTCATGTCTTAAATGAACAAACTAATAGAATGTGATATTTTTGTAACGGAATTTTCAATGTACAAATAAAAATCAATGAATTCAAATTTTATTTACTTTAATAAATTATATTAGTGAAAAGTAAAGGTAAATAAATGACTGAGATGGAGGAAGTAAAACTTAGACTGAAAACAATTTTTTTTATTTTTTATTATTTAACATTTAGTATATGTTTAATAACTTATTAATTTATAACATTGACAAATTTATTTTTGTCATGTCCAAGTAACCAACATTTATCTTACCCACATTAAAAGAAAAATATCTCAATTACATTATGTTTTAAAAGAATTAACCCAAATTTGGAGATAGATTTGGCCTCCAATAAATATTTGATATTTGATTTTATATTAGAAAAAAAATTAGTATACAACAAAACCCAACCCAAAAGGTCTTATGAATCTCAATTAAAATATCAACCCAAAAATATAAATTTAAAATAAAACCCCTAAAATTTGATCTCCCATCCGCCGACCCCCTCTATCAATTTCTCTTCTTCATTTTTTCCTTCCTAATTACCTATACCCTAAACGTCTCACCTCAGTCACATATTTTGCCCCTCTCATCAGTCCTTCTCACCTGACTCCCTCATACTCTATTTACATCCTAAATGCCCAAAATATGTATTGGCCATAATAAAAGAAAAATCTCCCTTTAATTTTCCTCACATCTCCAATTTGCATCAATATATATTCTCTATAAGACCCTCTATATGCGAATTTAATGGATTTCATGTAAGTATTAGAGTGATATAATCTGAAAAAATTTATGCAAGTATAATCCGAAGCTTACATATGTATTTTTTTAATATGAACTTGGATGTATTTCAATTGCATATTTTTTTAATTAAACTTTTTTTATGTAAATATATTTTTCGTTATATGATCTATTGTACTATTTGTTATGTTTTGTTAATAATTATATAATTATTATGGTGCTTTGAAAAAAAAATCAATTAAGTTTGAAAAGATTCATCAGTATTTTTTTTTTGGCCGAAATTCCAGCGGTTCAGTTTTTTTTGTTGAGAAAATCATTTTTTTATGTTCCATTATAATTATTATTGTGAGATTATAGTTAAATTTAGTAGCTAACATATTCCTGAAGAATAAGATAGATTTAATGGTTTTTGTTTCATCGGTAGATTATTAATAAATCAGAAAAACTAATGCAAAGTCGATATTAATAATTAATTCCATTATTTTTTTCATTATTTTTTTTCAGAAAAATTAATGCAAAGTCATTATTTTTTTCAGAAAAACTAATGAA
>JAIUZE010017531.1:0-15734 GCA_022085475.1 Heliosperma pusillum | reverse complement strand
ACAAGTGTGTGTCACCAATTCTCTTGTCCTATTACGATCTCCCACTCAATGCAAGGTGGCTTGCAGGTCGTACTTGCATATGATCATATCAAGAGTGGTTTCCTCGATCCGGAGAGTAACTGTCTGACCGGAATTATCTACCATAGATACCTTCCGAGCGTGGCCACGCATTTCAGCTTACTCCTCCTCGAGTGGCCTTGAGATTTAAAACAACCCTGACAAGGGGTGGACAATTCCTATCGCACTTTTCCCTTTGCATAGCCACAGCTCATCATGACCCAAAAGATGCCCATTTGACCCCAGTTACGAAGGTCGTAGAGAATAAATCAAAGTCACTCTGAAACTGTGCCACCTTAGGCGAACAGTCTTTAGTCAAAGAATTTACTCAAAAAGAATACTAGTAGCTCTTGCCACGACCAGGCTACAAGAATTGCCAGAATTCTATAAGCGGTCACTGCCCGACAGATTGTCTCTTACAGTCTGTCTATGTGATCGATTTATCATCCCTTATGACCCTATGACACTTGAACTTGCCATCAATTGCACCACAATCTAGTCACTTCGAGATGTAACCTCATATAAGTGACTAGGGGCCAATGCTATGTTAAATCAGTTCACTTTAATGGAGTCCAAAATTGTCTCTACAATCCATTGGAGATAACAAAGCACAAAACCGAGTTTATGAAACTCAAACGATAAATGTGATTATCATATATGAACAATCAACACAATGTTATTGCTTCATATCATATAATCTAAAGTATATTTCGTCCATGACAATTCATGACGATCTTATTAAATGGAATAAAGGCTTGGGTAGTGAATATACCATATATTCATTTATTCCAACCTTGTGAATTGCTTTTTCCTTACATCCAATGTTATTCCTAATAACATGAATTCATATATGTACATGTCTAGATCTCTATCTAGTGTTGGGCTCTTTAACTGATAGGTATTAAGGTGAAATGAGCTACCATTAGCTCCTTGTAAGCCACCTTATCCTCATCATAATGTACTACGTCTCTATTTGTAGAATTTATAATGATTGACTCTTCAATCATCCTTTTACTTATTCGCTTCTTTTATAACAAAGGTACGCCTAGGATTTGAATAAATCCTTATAAGTTTGGAAATTTGGGTTTGTGTAACCTTTACCACATTATCAAATTTTCTCTACCAAACACAAGAATGTATCCCTAGTTCTCCTCGAGAACTCTACGAATGTTCTTGTAGGCTATCCAATGACTATCATGTGGATTGATTTGTTTTAGGCTTGTGATGCTCCCAGCATACAATTCATTTAGGTGTGTGCATGTAATGGCATACATGATTGGTCTCATGTGATCAACAACTCACAGGTTCAGTGGATGACTATGACCCTTTCATAGTGATCCCACTTTCATCAACATGAATAACCTATTTAACTTGTTGAATAGATTAAGGATCTTATCGATATAAGATACCTTTTAAATGTCAAGCTAAAATCTTCTATTCCACAATAGATTTTGATTTTAGTATACATGTTGCCCTCTTTCATCCAACATTAAAATCCAACCACTCCTTTCCAAAAGGTAATATGAATATGTCACTCTTAATGAATGAAACGTCATTTACGTGGAAACAATTTCTCCCATTGAATTTCATGTCTTTACATGATAACTTAAACTCCCACTTAACTTCATGTCTATACATGACTTTAACTCCCACTGAATTTCATGTCTATACATGACTTTTCGACAATTCGAGTGAAACCCTTCTTATATCTTATAATAGAAAAGATCATCATAACCTCTAGGTAGATATATACAATAGGCTTGTGTCATGTACACATCCTATTCCAAATCCCTATTTGGACATGTGGATTTGATGTGTATCTTGTACACACCTATTATGAGGTATTTTATTGATGATTTGGATCTAAGCATAGTTACGCATTAACTTGGCTTTTGTAGACATCTACATGTCTATCCATGCAACTACAATTGGACAACTCCAAATAAAACATTTTCTTTTGCATAGATTCCATATAGTTTCATAAGTTTCTTATGTTAGAAAATCAAATTTTAAAATTTCTAGGTACTTCCACTTCATAGATCATAATCTTATTATATCAAGAACAATTTCTTTTGGTCTCGTCACTAGTCTAAGGATTCACCTAAGAACGCTTTCTTTTGGTCTCCTCACTAGTCTTGAGTCTAACCTAAGAACATTTTCTTTTGGTTTCCTCACTAGTTCTTAACTAGGTTTTTCGTTGTGGCTTATTTTCTCCCACTCTATCTTTAGAAAAATACAACTATTTTCTTTAAAGATAGCCTTATGAGCCACAAACAATTTTGTACTCATACTCGTGAGGGAGGTAGAAGTATCACAACATGACCTTAAGTGATCTACTAAAGACTTCACTGTAAAGACATCGAATTTTAGCTAAAGAGGTGTACTCATATTCATGTCAATTACTGTTGAGTCCTCCGCAGCGGGCTTATAGAATTAGGTGCATGAGACCGGCCACAAGAAAGTAAGGTTCCATCGATGCCCCTCACACACATATGGGAAGAGACCTCAACAATTACAATCTTTATAAGTGGTGTGGCCAATTGGTTTGGTAGACTCCCTACTTTGAGTTCAGTAACTCAATTTTGACTTAGCAATTGATCTTTCAAAGTGAGAATCGAATTCTTATTCTTCTATTATAATGATCCAATCATCAAAATATTAATATGATCAATTTGAGACGATACAATTTATGTTATTAGTGCAAGTAGAGTATGATGACAAGTTTTTAGAACTAAAAGTTTCAACAAACCGAGTTACTTGGGTTGAAAAACAAGTCACTAAATCCAATTACAACCAATGTTAATAAAATGAATTGACCAAATTTCCATGTCAAACAAGGAAATTATAAAAGTTCTAAAAACAATGTCTCAAAATACATCCCGAAATTTAGACAATTCAAAATGAGACCAATCTTCCATAGGTCTTCAATCATGGTTAGCTACCTTAGCTTCCCTTGAAGAACCATCTTAGGCTTGCTTTTCCTTGCCTTTATCCTTGCTAGGATGCCCTAACTACAATTAAATAGGGTAATAATAACAACTCGTATCTATATTCCAAAGTTGAGATCATAACATAAACGATAGGGATAAATATTTACCTACTGGAACAATCTTTCAAGTTCAATATCTCCAAGCTACTTAGAGCAATTCCTCTTCCAATGCCCTACGCCATTACAATAATGGCATTTTTCCTCATTGGAGGCGCCCTTCATGGGCATGGGAGAGCTATTCGCAATAGCTTTACCCTTTCCCTTGAAGGTGGAGAGCTTCTTTCCTTTACTACCACCTTTCTTGAACTTCCCTTTACTCTTAATATTAATATGGAGTACATCCTTGGAGGTGCTAACATTTAGCCCCATGTCTCTCTCAGTTTTTACAAGCATCTTGTGCAATTCATGAAGATAGGTTTTCATGTTTTGCATATTGTAGTTTACCCTTAACTGCACATAAGCCTTGATTTTCCCCCAACGAATGTAGTACACGGTCAATTACGAGTTGTTCGGGAATGTCAACCCCTTGCAATTTAAGAGTCTCTACATGCTCAATCAATTTGAGTACATGAGGGCTAACCTTTTGGCCCTCTTTTAGGTTCATGTCGAAAAATGCGGAAGTCGTCTCATATTGTATGATCCTAGGATCTTGTGAAAACATGGTCACAAGCTTGACATATATCTCATAGGCTGTGCTCATCTTTATGGCATTCCTTTGGAGATCGGCCTCCATAGAGAAGATCAAAATATTTTTGATCGCGGCGGATTCCTTTTGGTAAGCCTCATAGGCTCGCCTTGCGGCGGCAGTTGACCTTTCAATAGGTGTTTCGGGAAAGGCTTTGGTAAGGTAATGAAGCTTGTCGTCACCTTCCGCGGCCAAGCGGAGTTGCGCATCCCAATCGGCAAAATTTGGGCGATTCTTTTCTAACTTGCATCGATCCATGAAGGATCGAAGCCATGAGACATCCGTGGGAATTGGAGCATAGGTGTTGGTGGATGAATTAGCATTTGCCTTTGCGAATTAAACAATATTAACTACAAATTTTAGACATAAAGGAAATGTCAACATTTATCACTTTAAATACTTGTAAACATTTTAAACAAGTTCTAACATTTAAATAGTGACCTCTACCCAACTATTATAAATGATTCCGAGATCCAAATTCATATCAACTTGGGCACGGTAAGCCGATTCATCCCTCATTAACATAATTCGGTGAATGAACTCTTTAATCGATTGTACACTAGAACTCTCGGTCGATAATATTACTTTAATATTTATCTTAAGCCCGGAACACATGCGGCTACGGTCGCGAATACTTCCTTTGACATCAATCCAAATTTCGAAATAACAACCTTTATTACCCCAATTACCCAACGTAACAAGTTTAGCACCCGGGTAAGCCGAGTCTACTTCCTTGCGAAATTGGGATTCATGGGTTCTACTATTTGGTAAGGCTTGATCTCAATTATTTATTATGAGAGGTCATGTCAATTTATTATTTATCTCGTTTAAGTGATCTAAATTGATAAATTAACGATAATTTTAATTGATACGGTGGAATACTCAACGAAATATGCATGTCATGTTATGACGATTTGGCAATGCATGCAAACATATTAAATAAAATGCAAGCATAAAAATAAAACTCCTAGTGTGGCCTTTCCTAGAATAAAAAATCATATAATCTATTACAAATTCGGAAACCAACTCTTTTGGTCCCTTGAACCTCATAAGCACGCCTCCCAAAGTCACCGTCTCTTTCTCGGAAATCCTTTCGAATGGCACTGTCTTTGGGTAACTCCGGTAATACAAATGATAACAAAATATATAATAAAATTACAATAATTTCCTATTATACATTTTTAAAATAAAATAATACAATAAAAGTGATACGAGATCACATTAAATTACAACCGAATCAATATTCCCTTACATTTCGGGCAATATCGATTAAAACTAAGGCCATACTAAGAAATAAATTACATAATTCCAAATTACATAAACCAAAATATGACATTCATAAATTGAAAAATAAAGCATTATAATATGTATAAAACATGCTCATATAAAATGCCAAGTCGCCCTATTTAACGGGTTATATCGAATATAACCCGATTTTACGGAAATGCGTGATAATAACATTTTAAAATCACCAAACAATACTTAAATCATATTTAAGTCCACGTTAATTATCCCAACTGATTTAGGACTCAAAAATTAGTCATCACTCAATTTTTGACAATAATTCAACTTGTTGTTATTTAATTGCTCATAATTAGACTTTAAAATCATATTTTAATCAAATAAATCCAAATTTAATTACAATAATTTCAAATTTTGAATTTTAAATTTTTTTACATTCTAGAACATTTCCATGACACTCATAATGTCAAAAATCATGGTTAAAAATTTCGAATGGATTTTGAGAAAAATTGGTTGCGCTTTATTGGTTTATCAAATAAAATACATAAAGCATGCAAAAATGAATCATATTAAATTTTCAACTTTAGATCTGAAATGTGGGACATTTAAGCAACCAGTAATAATTTTTTCATGACATGAAATTTATTTTAGCTATATTTTCTAAATAAGTCACTATTTATGCCATTTTTACATTAAAAATTTATAAATCATGCTAGACAAATCACATTAGTCTAAACTTTTCCAGTCTAACAAGAAAACATGCATGTGACAGCATACTAAAATTTCATTGTCAGTAAAAAGAGGAAGTAGTTTTAACCATTTAACCTTTATTTATTTCATTTTATCATATAAAAATCATAAATCATACGAAATAAGTCCACTTCACACGAAACTTTACATACAGTAAGTAAAATGCATGTGTGATATAGTGTAAAAATTTCAAGGTCAGCAGATAAGTCCAACTATATTTAGTATTTTAAACATCATTTTACTCATTAAAATGTAATAAAAACACTAAAAATCATATTTGAGCACTATAAATTTCCATAAATCATCAAAATGACCTAAAATTATATTAGGACCAGAATATATTGACATGCAAATAAATTTGTGATTTTATCTCATAAAACACAAATTATTAGTTTTCTTTAAGTTAAATTAACTCGAAAAAACTATAAATCGATTATGCATGCAACAACCAAAGCTCTTCATACCGCTTGCATGTTTCTTAAACTCGATATTAGACACTTATAATATCACATCATATATAGTTTACTCAATAAACTAATTAGATCTTATGCATGCATAACTAAAATACAAATAAGAAAGAATAAATAGTTCCTTACATTGATTTGAACGGATTTTGGGCACAAAATAGGACTCCTTCCTACTTTGTTCTTGAGCTCAAAATATAAGGATGATTTCCTAGTTCTTAGAATAAGAACACTCCAATTAGTTGCACCCAAGACAACCTCTAATACACTACAAAATACTACACTAGTATGATATTGTAGTAGCCCTTAAGACAAAATTAATACCACTATTACTACTTTTAGTAATCTTCTATTAATTATAAAAAATTATTTTATGTGTTAAACTTCTTAATTTTTATCTTAGTGTGAGAAGTAATTTTATGAGAGATAAGTATACTACAAAACTATGAGATCAAGTAGTAAGAATAAGAGGAAAACTAGTCCTCTTATTCAAGCATAGGGGACCGGCCACACAAGGCATGGGGGAGGGTGAGCATGCCTCACATTTGTCTTCACAATGCATTAGAGTCGGGCTAGGCTTAGGTAGGTAATCATTTTGTTTAATTCTTAATTAGAACAATTATAATTACCTAAATTCTACCCTACACCCTCCACCACCGATTTTACCACATAAAATGGGTGTCCATTTTATCTTTTGTATTTTGTCATTTGTCACTTATGTGACATGTGACATGTAACATGTAATCCTTGCTTATAAATATATATTTAACTAATTTAAATGCAATTTCATAACAAATAAACTAGACTTAACATTTTAAGTCACATTTTATAATTACATATAAATAAAATGGGTCATCTCATATTAGGTTAATATAATCTACAACAATTTGTAATTATAATTAACCAATTTTGCTTATCTTTAATATTTCATAAACATAATGCATTCTAAGTAATATAACAATTAAATTACTAAAATGAATCTTATTTAATCATATTACAATAAGATATATTTCTCACTTACAATTTAAACTTGGTTCAATTTAAGGGATTAATTAATCTGTATCGCTATACAATTAATTAATGTACATGATTAGGAGATTGTCCTTTTAGGTGTGACCTCAAGGGATAAACTGATCACCACTGTCATACGACAGTAACGTCAAACTCAATTAGGCCAATCGTTACCGATTTATGTTGACCAGTTGACTATAATATTCATCATCCCTTTGTATTCATATTATTGAGATTTAATTATGTGATCGCACTATTATTGAGGACACTTACTCCAACAATCTTGTAATTGTGGTAGTTTCAGATTTTTTTTTTGTTTTATTCTTTTAAAGTTACACTCTTACTCTATTAAAGTAACACAAATTCCATATTAAAGTTACAAACTTTATTTTTAAAAGTTACATATATAGTCTAATAACGTAACACACATTATTTATTAAAGTAACACAAATGACATTAAAAGGTACACTTGTGGTGTTAGATTTGTTTTTTTTAATCTTGTTTTCATATTTGTTTCTTTCTAGATCTTATTTTTTTTGTGCGTGAGTTTATGGTGGAAGATGTTTATGGTGTTTGACGGTGGTTGGACTACAGTTACACTCTTAAAGAGTTACAGTTACACTCATAAAGGACTCATAAAGGACAACAGTTAAACTCATAAAGGACTAAAGTTACATGTACTAAAATTCAAAATTTTGTACCTAAAATTATTAAAGTTACACTTGTAAAATATTAGAGTTACACTCATAAAGCACCAAAGTCACACTCGTAAAATGTTAAAGTTATACAAATTAAAAAATTTATATACAAAACCGTCTTAGAAAATTAAAGTTACACTCGAAAAAAATTAAATTTACACTTGTAAAATGTTAAAATTATAAAAATTAAAATTTCCTATACAAAACCGTCTTAAAAAAATTAAAGTTACACTATAAAAGCACTAAAGTTACACTCGTAAAATGTTAAAGTAATATAAATTCTAATTTTTCTATACAAAATTGCCTTAAAATATTAAACTTACACTTGCAAAATGATGAAACTATATAAATTCAAATTTTCCTATACAAAACCGTCTTAAAAAATTAAAGTTAACTCGAAAATTATCAATGTTACACTCGTAAAGTGTTCAAAATTATTTATATTCAATTTTTTATATACAAAACCGCCATAAAAGTTAAAGTTACGCTCAAAAATATTAGAATTACACTCGAAAAGCATCAAAGTTACACTCGTAAGGTGTTAAGATTATTTAAATTCAAATTTTTATATACAAACCGCCTTAAAAAGTTAAAGTTACACTATATCACTCAAAAATCATCAAAGTTACACTCGTAAAATGTTAAAATTATATATATTTAATTTTTATATTCAAAACCGCCTTAAAAGTTTAAAGTTACGCTCAAATATATTAGAGTTACACTCGAAAAGCATCAAAGTTACACTCGTAAGATGTTAAAATTGTTTAAATTCAAATTTTTATATACAAACCGCCTTAAAAAGTTAAAGTTACACTCTAAAATATTAGACTTACACTCGTAAGCATCAAAGTTACACTCATAAATCTCAGCAGGTCAAAAGTGATTAATTAAAGGCTAGAGAGAGAAAGTTAATTAATTAGTAAATAGGTAATTGATTAGTGATAAGTGTGTTTTTTAATCTATAATCCCATCCAACCATCTTCACCATTTCAATAGAGAACTTGGATGAGGGAGATGGATGACTGAGATTGTAGATTAAAAAACACATTTATTACTAATCAATAACCTTTGCTATAATTAATTAACTTTCTCTCTCTAGCCTTTAATTGATCAATTTTGAGCTGCTGAGATTTTTGAGTGCAACTTTGATGGTTATGAGTGTAACTCTAATATTTTAGAGTATAACTTTAATTTTTTAAGGCGGTTTGTATGTAAAAATTTGACTTTAAACAATTTTAACACCTTACTATTGTAACTTTGATGTTTTTCAAGGGTAACTTTAATACTTTTGAACGTGAATATATATAATTTTAACATTTTAAGAGTGTAACTTTGATGATTTTTAAGTATAATTTTAATTTTGTAAGACGGTTTTGCATAGAAAATTTTGAATTTATATAATTTTAACATTTTAGGAGTGTAAGTTTAACTTTTTAAGGCGGTTTTGTATAGAAAAATTGGAATTTATATAATATTAACATTTTACGAGTGTAACTTTAATACTTTTCGAGTGTAACTTTAAATTTTTTAATACAGTTTTGTATAGAAAAATTTGAATTTATATAATTTTAACATTTTAGGAGTGTAACTTTAATACTTTTTTAGTGTAATTTTAATTTTTAAGACATTTTTGTATATAATAATTTAAATTTATATAAATTTAGCATTTTACAAGTGTGACTTTGGTGCTTTATGAGTGTAACTCTAACATTTTAAAAGTGTAACTATAATAATTTTATCTCATTTTGGATACAAATTTTTTAATTTTATTACATGTAACTTAAGTCCTTTATGAGTGTAACTGTAGTCTTTTATGAGTGTAACTGTAGTTCAACAACCGCCAAAAACCACCACCATCTTCCACCATAAACCCACGCACAAAAAAAAATAGATCTAGAAAGAAACAAATCTGAAAACAAGATTAAAAAAAAAACAGATATATTACCACAAGTGTAACTTTTCAGGTTATTTGTGTTACTTTAATAAATAATGTGTGTTACTTTATTATACGATATATGTAACTTTAAAAAATAAGGAGTGTAACTTTAATAGGAAATTTGTGATACTTTAATAGAATAAGAGTGTAACTTTAAATGAACAAAAAATAAATAAATCTGAAACTACCACAATAACAAGACAAGATTTGTAATACGAAATTTGGAAAAAAAAATAATAACCTACCAAACCTCCACAATCCCAACAACCACCAACACAATTACAAAAAACAAAACTAGATCTGAAAAAGTAATTAAAAAAAATTAAATCTCACACAAAACCCACCACCCAAAATCTGAACAAAAAAAATAGAAAATAAAAAATAAAACCTATTAGTAAGTGGTAACACAGCCAAATCGAAAAAAAAAAAAAAAGTAGGAGAAGGTGAGGCTGCAGCCGCGGCAGAGGAGGATGAGGGAGGTCGACAAGAGGAGCAGGGAGGTCGGCATGAGGCGCAGGTAGTCAGATCTGGGGAAAAAAATTTGGTGTGTGGTGGTGTTGTGGCTACTTCAGGAGGGGCGGTGGAGGGGGTGGGTTGTGGAGGTAGGTGGCGGCAGAAGAGGAGGAAAGTAGGTGGCAGATCCGATGCGGCTGCAGGACGAGGTATAGGGTGTAGGTCGTGGTAGAAGAGGTAGGTGGCCGACGGTGGTGTTGGTACCGGGTGGTGATGGGATTAGGCAGTGGTGTTTGGGTGGCTGTGAGTGAGAAGGATGAGTGATTTATTTGGGTTTTAGAGAGAGGGGATGAATGAAATTATATGGGATGAGAGAGAAAGAGTTGAGTGGAAAATGTTATATATTGAATTGATTAGTGTTAAGTGTGCTTTTGTCTTTACAATCTCATACATCCATCTCCCTTATCCAATGGCTAGGATGAGGACTCATGGATTCAAAAAAAAAGGATGGTTTCACTAGAGAGAGAATATATATATATATATATATATATATATATATATATATATATATATATATATATATATATATATATATATAGAGCAAAGATCAATTGAGTCCACCCTTCCCCTTAGAGTCCTTAAGTCCTCTTTAGAGCCATTGGATGGGGAAGATTGGATGGCTGAGATTGGTGCTCCCAAAAGGTGATTAATGGGTTAATTTTCCACTCTCTCTCATCTTAACTAATTAACCACTAATCTCCACCCTAATTCAATATATAACATTTTTCACCCACCCACTTCTCTTTCATCCCACATAAAATCATTTCTCAATCTCTCTCTAAATCCCAAATAAATCAAAACCCAAATAAATCCCTCATACTCACTTCCTCTCATCACTCACCAACCCCACCGCCACCCACCACCAACACCCACCACCGCCGGAAGTTGCTGCCCACTGCCACCACCACTGACGCCACCACCGGCCTCGTCCTCGTCCTCCTCTATCTGGCTCCCGTCGTTCTCGTCATGCCGCCGGCCTGTTTTTTTTTTTTTTCCTTTTTTTTGGATCTGCCTCCACCACAATACCACCACCGGCCGCCACTCCAACACATACCACCGCCTCGCCGCCTCTTCCTCTTCTTTCAGATCTGGGTAGTGCTATGCTCCTCCTTCCTTCTTCCACCTCGACTCTCGCCGCTGCCTCTTGCTCGCCGCCACTCAGGCAGCCACCACGTTGTGGTTGTTGTTGTCGGGTGGGGGGACTGAGGTGGTGAGGAGAACCGTGGTTTTGATGGTGGTTATGGGCCTTGTGGCCTTCACCGTCCCTTCTCATTCCTCTAATTTTTTCTTTTTCAGATTTTTTTTTTCAAATTTGATGGTCCTTTTATATATTTTTTTTTGTTAGATCTGAAAAAGTCACACATATTAGTCTATTAAATTAACACAAATTTATTTATTAAAGTTACATATATCATTTATTAAAGTTACACATTTTATTTATTAAAGTCACATATATCGTCTATTAAAGTTACACATTTTATTTATTAAAGTCACATATATCGTTTATTAAAGTTACGCATTTTATTTATTAAAGTTACACATTTTATTTATTAAAGTTACACATTTTATTTATTAAAGTCACATTTATCATCTATTAAAGTAACACACTGTATTTATTAAAGTAACACTATTAAAGTAATACAAAATGACCTTAAAAGTTATACTTGTTGATGTCATATCTGTTTCTTTTTTTAGTTTTTAGTCTTGTTTTCATTTTTGTAAGTGTGGGTTGGTTATTAAAGTAACATTTATTAAATTAATACAAATTCTCTATTAAAGTTACACACCTTATTTATTAAAGTAACATTTTTTTTCCTAGATCTGAAAAAGTTACACATTATCTATTAAAGTAACACAAATTCTCTATTAAAGTTATCTATCTTATTTATTAAAGTCACATATACCGTCTATTAAAGTTACACATTTTATTTATTAAAGTCACATATATCTTGTATTAAAGTAACACACATTATTTATTAAAGTAACACAAAATGACCTTAAAAGTTACACTTGTTGATGTCAGATCTGTTTCTTTTTTTAGTTTTTACTCTTGTTTTCAAATTTTTTTTCTAGATCTACCTTTTTCTAGATCTACCTTGCTTTTTACATAGTTTTTACTACAGTTACACTCATTGAGGACTACAGTTACACTCATAGAGGACTACAGTTACACTCATAGAGGACTACAGTTACACTTATAGAGGACTACAGTTACACTCATAGAGGACTAAAGTAAACACTCATAAATTTGTAGTAAATTACGTAGATTCAACATGTAAGAAAATTCAAAAAATTACACTCAAAATGACCTAAAATCACTAAAGTTACACTCGTAATATATTAGAGTTACACTCGTAAATCATCAAAGTTACACTTGTAAAATGTTAAAATTATATAAATTCAAATTTTTATGTACAAAACCGTCTTAAAAAAAATTAAAGTTACACTCCTAAAATGTTAGAATTATACTCGTAAAATGTAAAAAATTATATAAATTTAAATTTATAAGTAATAAACCGTCTTAAAAAAATATTAAAGTTACACTCGAAAATCATCCAAGTTACACTCGTAAAATGTCAAAATTATATAAATTCAAATTTTTATACAAAACCGTCTAAAAAATATTAAAGTTACACTCGAAAATCAGCAAAGTTACACTCGTAGAATGTTAAAAGTATATATATTCAAATTATTATATCAAAACCGTCTTTAAAATTTAAAGTTACGCTCGAAAATATTAGAGTTACACTCGAAAAGTATTAAAGTTACACTCGTAAGGTGTTAAAATTGTTTAAATTCAAATTTTTGTATACAAACCGCCTTAAAAACTTAAAGTTACACTCTAAAACATTAGAGTTACACTCGCAAGCATCAAAGTTACACTCATAAATCTCAGCAGCTAAAAAGTGCTCAAAAGTGCTTAAAAGTGTTTAAAAAGTGATTAATTAAAAGCTAGAGAGAGAAAGTTAATTAATTAGTGCATAGGTAATTAATTAGTGATAAGTGTATTTTTAATCTCCCAAATCTCAGCCATCCATCTCCCTCATCCAATGGCTAGGATGAGGACTCAAGGACTCTAAGAAAATGGTGGACTCAATTGAACTAAGCTCTATATATATATATATATATATATATATATATATATATCTATATCTATATATATATAATATATAGAGTCAAGATCCGGTGGAAACGATCACTCGGTGGAAAAAGTGGAAACAACCATACTAATTAACATTTAAGAAAAGAAACCAAAGGCGACAAATCTATCACACTCAAGTCTCCATCTGACACCAAATGTTTTACTGTATCCACTGACACCAACTTTGTCACTATCGTCCACCGTCACCACTCACATCGTCTTTCCGGCCACTACCAACAAGCTTCTCTTCACATCGTCTTTCCGGCCACCACCGGAGCTCCGACTACATCGAAATCATCTATATCTTCTATCTATTTCTGCCTTACTCGTCAGCGATTCCCCCGTTCGTTCCTATCGTCTCGCACAGTACGCGCTGCCGCAAATCTTGACACTAGTGATGACGATGTCGTCTCCAATAAAAACCCTTCTGACTTCGACTTTGGCCTTAATTTATTCCCTCTTGCACATGTTATTGGTCAGATCTTTATTTTGCCTCTCACCTTGCTATTCAATTAGTGTAATCACATGTTTAATGTTTTGGTTTGATGGTGAATACTAAATTGCAATGATTCTTTCATAATAATGTCATGGTGTCATAACATAAAAGAAATATAATAATACATAACGAAGGTGTCATAACATAAAAAGGTCATTTACAAAACGGAAATAATATTCTACAAACAAAATGTACAAGACGGGAGACATATCTCCCGTATAAATACGGAAATAAAAGTGTATCTAATAATATACAAACTATGAACCGAATATAGGTCCAAGGTAAAATACTTCGCTCGCTAGCTCGTCATGTACCCCAAAATATGCATCACCACCTGTTCGACCGCATTAAATATAAACACGGAAGCCACAGGCAGTGGGGAGTAACTCCGAGTTCTCCCAGCCACGAAATGTCGAGTTTAATGAAACATGAAAAACATAAAAGCAATGTATATAGAAAATACAAAACTTAAACATATATGATATGCTTTTCATGTTATGAAACAAATAACTAACACATAACCTATCATGTGAAAGCTATCATGTGAAACCGATAATAAAATATAACCGAGGTAGGGAAGCTGGTATGCTGGCTCAGCGGTTACCAAGTAACATGGCCCTGATACACTCAAACCCTAATCAACACGTAATCATGTGAATCAGTTAACAACCGTTAATCCAAACTCTATCAATCATAGCCGGCTTGCATCTCACCTTCTAGAACTCATAGAATCATACATACATGAAAGACCAATACGTCTACAAACAGGCATAAGTTCTTAGCACAGTCAATAGAAGACTTCTGTAACTCGAGGCTATACCACAAGGTAGGAAAACATCCTAGTCCTAGACTGATCAGACCTAGTAACAACAGCAATTCCATTCCCCGTCTCGTGACCAGAAGTACACAAGAAACTCTACTAGGCGACCCCCTAAGCAGAGATGGCTAGTACTTAAGCTGGCTCCACCCCCAAAGTGGATTAGGTAACCATGCCCCGACTTGGATATAAACCCACCAAGCCGAGACACAAAAGCTATCAAGCAGTGAACTATATACTCGTTAAAGACAGTACGGACCTATCAATGTCATGGTCCAAGATACTCATTTAGAATTACTATGGCCGAACCAAACTAATATCTTAACTCAGAGGTTACCTTTAAAACAGGGCTAAGATACGACTTAACACGCCATAATCGTAATTCTCTATGGGTACTTAGTCAACACGACACCAACCATATAAACAAACAGTCACGGGAACACATCCTATCAGGTGACTAATTGCATATGAATAATAATCAATTATCATATCGCCTACTAAGGCTAATTCATTAATTAAATACAACCATACTTGAAGACAAATCCCCGACCCGAGTCCCGCGACGGGTCATCAGTCAAATCGGGGCTGACTAGATCTTAGTTTGACCAAACCCGTTGGATCAAACCGGCTAGAAGCAGAGTCTTTATCACATAGACATAAAATCAACATATTCATTACATGTTATTTTATTACTACTTCTAACATGTGAATTATCATATTATACCCAAAAACCCGCTTGACTGAAATGATAACCAATTAAACTACGACCTCGTCTTATAATTTCTAACATGTGAGAAATAATAATTTATGAAAAACCTTTTTAATTAAATATTTTACTTATTAACATTTCCCACTTGCTAAAATTACAAAACACGATAAATTAACACTAAACTCAAAAACAGTCACAAGTCCCAAAGTGGGACCCACGGGCTGA
>JAIUZE010017530.1:0-20091 GCA_022085475.1 Heliosperma pusillum | reverse complement strand
CGCATTACTTGGCATGGTTTGTTTGTCGAGTCTCAATCTTATCAAACTTATACCGCTAACGGTGAGATGCAAGCCCTAGTGAGCGTATTTGGTTGCCTAAGAGTGTCTTCCCCGAGTCTTTGTATAACATGATGGATTCGGATTTGTATTCCATATGCTCTTATCTTTAATTATCGAATTGCCTATCTATCCTTATCGTATTTTCACATGTATATCTATATATGCATGCTTCCACTTTTGTATTTCCTTTTATGTACGTTTAATGTGATATGGCTGGGAGAACCCGGAGTTACTCCCCACTGACTGTGGCGTTCATGTTTTTCATGGATGAACAGGTTGCTTGATTGGTTGGCTTTTTGCTTGATATTTTGGGTTCGGGTGTGGGCTAGCGGGCGTTGTCCCTGGATAAAACACCTCTAGACGATTTTAGCTAGTTGCTAATAACCTTGTCTTTTGTTAACACTTTGAGAGACTACGTCTCTTGTGGTATTTTTATCTGGTTTGTAATATTTGACACTCCTCGTATTTCTATCTTGCATTTATAAAAGTTTTTAAAATACCGTATTTCCGCTAATTATATCACATGCTTGTATGTTTTATTTCCGCATTCGCGAGGGTTGTCACAGTTGGTTTGTAATATTTGACACTCCTCGTATTTCTATCTTGCATGTATAAAAGTTATTAAAATACCGTATTTCCGCTAATTATATCACATGGTTGTATGTTTTATTTCCGCATTCGCGAGGGTTATCACAACTGTACACATCAGATTATAAATAGACTCGGGGAAGACACTCTTAGGCAACCATATACACTCACTAGGGCTTGCATCTCACCGTTAGCGGCATAAGTTTGATAAGATTGAGACTCGACAAACAAACCATGCCAAATTATCCAATGATCACAATAATCAATCATATAATCATTCATTCAAACGTACAACATATTGACGACCTCTCTCACGGTAAATGCCACGCACTAGCACCGTGTACATGGCAAGAATGATTAAAATCGCATCCACGAGATAAACATTTCTCTGAACGCATACACGATGACATTTCGTATATGTATACTAATTTCCTCCTGGTAGCACGACGATATAAATATCCGGTCCTAGTCTAAATCTGGCCAGACTCTCGGAATAAACCATTTTCCGATTCGACATGCGATGACATTTCGCATCCAAGACTCGGTCAATCATAGACGCCGAGTACCCCAAATTCGGTCGATATTCACGAAAGAGGCGGAAAAGAGCACAAGCCTCATAACAAGCGGTACGATACATGCAAATAACACCACCTCGCAAGTACACAACATTTGACGGCCGGGTCGATCAACGCATAGCGTTCAACTCCCAACAACGTCGTCGTATGCCCACTAACACATGCATTTAAGCAGTAGGATACCTCTCCGTTCCGACATTCCAGCCTTACGAACGGGAAGGTAGCCAAGGGAATGAGAGTACAAAGCACAAGACAAAACTGTGCTCAAACCGTAACATTTGTAAAAACCGACTCAAAGGGGGGACATACCAAAAACCGTCACAAAAACATGAGAATAAGGAATGATATAAATTTAACTATGATTAAAAATGTATCAATACATTGATTACATCAAGCATTAGAACAAGTTTAGATGCATCATAATAAGAAACATATACCTGGCAACAGGAGTTCAATGCCATGCTCAAAGACAAGGCCAATCAACCTATGATCAGCCTAACCAGGATTCAATGCCAAACCTACCCTATGTCAAAAGCTATCTTAATGCTTTGTATAGCCCAGGCCCCAGCCACCACACAAAGACACGAGCCAGTGGTAGCCATGACACGAGCCAAGACCAAGCCACAAAACAGACTCACAAAACAAGCCAACAAAACCTTTGGAAACTCAGCCAGCAGCAGTGCCTTGGGGAGGGTCTCAGGGCAACTTCCAAGCTTAGGGACTCCAAACCAACTATGGGGCATGGTACTAGGGAGGGTCTACTACCTTTTTGTCCAGGAAACCTTCCTCATAAAACGTCAAGAACACCCCTCAAAACACAACCCAAGTGAACCAGTCCAGTTACAGCCTTACATGTAGCAGTTTAGCTGTTTTGTCAAACCTTCCTCTTTTAGCCAATCAAACAAGCCTAACCAATCCCTAAACCTATGTCTTGGGAAGGTCCTCTACAACTTTCCCCAGGACTTCCCTTCCAAGAAACAAACACACAAAGAGTTAGCTTAGGGACAACTTCAAACTGTCCAGATTTCAGCCTTTGGTGTAGTAGTTAATATGTCACTGTCAACCTTCCCCTTTTGAACAAACAATGCGTGAGGTACCTTCAGCACATCTTTGGGAGCCTTCCTACTTCAGTTTGGTTCACAAACCCAAGCTTGAAAGTCCACTCTTCACCCAAGACACACCTGATCAAACAATTAAGGAAGATTGTCTCTTTAGAAACTACTTTCTACTTTATCTACTTTATGTCAGAATTCTGCAAGTTTGTAGCTGTTATTTTGTTTCCTGTTGTAAGCCCTTGTGGCCCTAGATGTGTCCTAAACGTCTGAGTGTATCCTTGCTGCCTATATAAGGCCTTCACCTAATGAAATACAAATCAGATTTGAAGTAAAACATAAAACTGAAACCTTGTTTCTGTTGCATCTCTTGGCTGTGTGCTTGAGACAACTTCCTTTGCTTTGTGCTTGGAAGTGAGCTTGGGTCTTTAGCTGTGTGCTGGGATCAAAGTTCAACCCTCAATCATTGGCTTTGTGCTTTGGTTAAGGTCCTATCCTTGTTCTTTAACAATCAATTCAAACAGAAAACAGAGTATTTGCAAAGTGTCTGAATCTCAATCAAATTGTCATTGTTTAGTGTCTTTCTGAATAGTTCCAGTGCAAATTGGTTATCAGAGCTTTGGTTTGTGAGTTCATCTACCTAACTACATTAAAAACACAAAATACAACCATGAGTGAAGAGAGAATCACAGGTCTTGAAAACACAGTTCAAGGTCTTGTCAGAACTGTAAGGGAGGTCTCTAGATCTGTCAATGAACTCCTTGAGGGCCAACAGAACAATGATACAAGGGGAGGCAGAGGTCGAGGAAGAGGAGAACCTTTCCCACAAGGTGGAGGAAGGAGGAGACAACCTGTAGATCAGTTTGAAATGTCAGATTCAGATGGCTCAGATCACAGTCTTCTCAGACACCAAGACAAAGACATAAAGGTAGAGATCCCTGACTTTCTAGGTAGCTTGAACCCTGATGATTTCCTAGATTGGCTAAGGTCTGTAGAAAGAGTCTTTGAGTTTAAGGGGTACACTGATAGAAAGGCTTTTAAGGTTGCTATCATGAAACTAAAAGGCTATGCCTCACTGTGGTATGAAAACATGAAAACTTTGAGGGTTAGGGAAGGGAAAGAACCTGTTAAGTCATGGCTCAAACTGAAAAAGAAAATGAGAGCTAAGTTTGTCTCTAGGGACTACACTCAGGACATGTTCATTAAGCTCACTCACCTTAAACAAGACCAAAGACCTGTAGAGTTTTATTTAAGGGACTTTGAACAACTTACATTGCAATGTGAGGTTGTTGAGATATCTGAGCAAAAGATAGCAAGGTTCTTAGAAGGCTTGGATGAGAGGATAGCTAGTAAAGTCAGGCTGCAAAATATATACTCCTTTGAGGAAGCTGTCAACTTGTCCTTAAGAGTAGAAAAGTTGGGGAAAGGGAAAGCCAGTGCCTCTAAAACTCCTGCTAGAACACCTACCTACAAACCTTTTGTAGGAATTAAGATGGGAGAACCTGTGGCTCCTACTAAGACTCCTTTCAACCCTGATAAAAGCAAGGTTGTTGAGGCAGGCCAAAGGAAGACTACCCCCCTCAAAAAGTGGTTTCAATGTCAAGGATATGGACATTTTGCTAGAGAATGTCCATCTAAAAGAGCTCTGAGCACTCTAGAGGTAATTCATTGGGGAGATGATGAGGTGTTGGTCTGTGATGAGGAGATGGAAGAGCCTGAGATAGAGGCTAGTGAGGAGTTGATAGAACCTGATGCTGGGTTAAGTCTGGTGACTTGGAGGGTGATGCACACACAACCCCAACCCTTAGAAGAAGATCAAAGACACCAGATCTTTAGAACTAGGGGCACCATAAAAGGGAGGGTGTGTAATCTGATTGTGGATGGAGGGAGTTGCACCAATGTAGCCTCTAAGACAATGGTGGATAAACTAACATTGGCCACCAAAGACCACCCTCAACCTGACAAGCTTAGGTGGCTGAACAAGGGGGCTGAAGTTAGAGTAGATCAACAATGTGTTGTTCCATTTTCTATTGGGAAAGGATATGCTGATGAGGCCTTGTGTGATGTATTGCCTATGGATGCTTGTCACCTTCTATTAGGGAGGCCCTGGGAGTTTGATAGGGATGCTGTCCATCAGGGAAGGGACAATACTTACTCTTTTAGGTTGGGGAAGAAGAAAATCATCTTAGCTCCTTTACCCCCTATCCTGAAAGGGAACCCTCCACTCTTAACTGAAGCTGCTAAGGAAGTTCTGCTGTTAAGTGAAGCAGAGATGGAGCAAGAGTTAAATGATCTTAGGCCAGTCTATGTCCTCCTCACCAAGGAGGTAGGGGAAGGGTCTAACCAAGTGCCTAAGGAAGTGTAAGCCTTGCTGAAAACCTATGAGGATGTTTTCCCTGCTGAACTACCTAGTGGATTACCCCCACTAAGGGGAATTGAGCACCACATTGATCTAGTACCTGGGGCTGTCCTTCCAAACAAGCCAGCCTATAGAAGTGACCCCAGGGCAACACAAGAGCTGCAATCTCAGGTGGGATAATTGCTTAGCAAAGGGTATGTCAGGGAGTCTCTTAGTCCTTGTGCTGTACCAGCACTGCTAGTGCCTAAGAAGGATGGAACTTGGAGGATGTGTATAGATAGCAGAGCAATTAACAATATCACCATTAAGTATAGGTTCCCTATCCCTAGACTCAATGACATTCTGGATGAACTCAGTGGGGCTCAAGTGTTCACTAAGATTGATCTAAGGCAAGGGTATCATCAAGTAAGGATAAGAGCTGGAGATGAGTGGAAGACTGCTTTCAAGACCAAGCATGGGCTGTATGAATGGTTAGTGATGCCATGTGGGCTCTCCAATGCCCCCAGCACCTTCATGAGGCTCATGACAGAAGTCTTAAGGCCTTACTTGGGAAATTTCATTGTGGTATACTTTGATGACATTCTAGTCTACAGTTCAAGCAAGAAGGAACACCTACACCATCTGAACTTGCTTTGTGAGGTTCTCAGGAAGAATAAGCTATATGGTAAGCTAGAGAAGTGCACTTTCATGCAGCCTGAGGTTCATTTACTTGGGTTCATCATATCAAAGGATGGGGTAGCTGTTGATCCTGAGAAGGTTAAGGCAATCAGGGATTGGCCTACACCTAAGACAGTAACAGAGGTCAGGAGTTTCCATGGGTTGGCATCCTTCTATACAAGGTTCATTCAGGGGTTCAGTTCTATCATGGCTCCTATCACAGAATGCATGAAGAAAGGAGAGTTTACTTGGGGAGAAAAGGCAGAGAAGTCCTTCAAAACCATTAAGGATCTGTTGTGTAGATCCCCTATACTAGGCTTACCTGACTTAAACAAACTGTTTGAAGTAGAATGTGATGCAAGTGGGTTAGGAGTTGGGGCAGTACTGGTTCAAGAGAAGAGGCCCATAGCCTATTTCAGTGAGAAGCTAAGTGGAGCAAGGTTGAATTACTCTACCTATGACAAAGAGTTTTATGCCATAGTGAGAGCTCTGAATCATTGGGAGCATTACCTAAAACCTAAGCCTTTTGTGCTACATTCAGACCATGAGGCTTTAAAGTTCATCAATGGTCAACACAAACTCAACCCCAGGCATGCCAAGTGGGTAGAATTCCTGCAATCTTTCTCCTTTTCAAGCAAGTACATAGAAGGCAAGAACAATGTAGTAGCTGATGCTCTTTCTAGGAGATCTGTGATGTTGTCATTCATGGAGCAAAGGGTCCTAGGCTTTGAATTCAGGAAGGAACTCTACATGGAAGATCCAGACTTCAAGGAGGAATGGGAAGTGTATGCAGAAGGAAAACTCAAGAAGGGGAGCAAGTACTTGACACAGAATGGATTCCTCTTCCAAGGAAACAAACTATGCATACCTAGAGGTCCTTACATAGGATTACTAGTCAAGGAGGTCCATTGCAATGGACTTGCAGGGCACTTTGGGGTACAAAAGACCTATGAGATATTGCATGAGCAGTTCTATTGGCCCAAAATGCTAGGTGATGTGCAGGACACTATTAAAAGGTGCAAACCCTGTCAACTAGCCAAGTCACAGTTCCATGCAGGTCCCTACACCCCACTACCTGTACCAAACAAACCTTGGGAGGACATCAGTATGGATTTCATAGTGGCATTGCCTAGGACACAAAGAGGCAAAGACTCAGTAATGGTGGTAGTGGATAGGTTCCGCAAAATGGCCCATTTTGTTGCTTGTAAGAAGACAGAAGATGCCATGGGGGTAGCAGAACTCTACTTCAAGGAAATAGTAAAGTTGCATGGGGTACCAAGAAGCATTGTGTCTGATAGGGATACTAAGTTTATGAGCCACTTTTGGAGGTCACTCTGGAGGCTCCTAGGTTCAAGGTTACTCTTCAGCACAGCATACCATCCCCAAACAGATGGGCAGACAGAGGTTACTAACAAAACTCTAGGAAGAATCTTGAGATGTATCATTGCTAAGTCATTAAAGGATTGGGATATCAAACTGTCACAAGCTGAGTTTGCATTCAATAGAGCTCCCTCACACAGCACAGGTAAGACCCCTTTTGAAGTTGTTTATGGTGCTAATCCTCTAATGCCTACAGACCTAGCACCAGTGATAAGGAAAGAAGTCAACTATGATGCCAAAGAAAGAGTACAACAGATGATGCAGATTCACAGTCAAGTCAAGAAACAGATTGAGAGAACAAATGAAATGTATAAGTCAAGAGCCAAAGGTCCAAAGAAAGCTAGAGAGTTCAAGGCAGGAGACATGGTGTGGCTGCACTTAAGGAAAGAAAGATTCCCAGAGAAGAGGAAAAACAAACTCATGCCAAGAGCTGATGGTCCTTTTGAAGTGCTTGAAAGGGTAGGACCTAATGCTTACAAGATAGATTTACCAGGGGATTATGGGGTACATGGGACATTCAATGTGGGAGACCTAAGTCATTATCAAGAAGACTCTGAGGATGAAGAGGATTTGAGGGCAAATCTTTTTCAAGAAGGAGGGGTTGCAACAGGAGTTCAATGCCATGCTCAAAGACAAGGCCAATCAACCTATGATCAGCCTAACCAGGATTCAATGCCAAACCTACCCTATGTCAAAAGCTATCTTAATGCTTTGTATAGCCCAGGCCCCAGCCACCACACAAAGACACGAGCCAGTGGTAGCCATGACACGAGCCAAGACCAAACAAGCCACAAAACAGACTCACAAAACAAGCCAACAAAACCTTTGGAAACTCAGCCAGCAGCAGTGCCTTGGGGAGGGTCTCAGGGCAACTTCCAAGCTTAGGGACTCCAAACCAACTATGGGGCATGGTACTAGGGAGGGTCTACTACCTTTTTGTCCAGGAAACCTTCCTCAGAAAACGTCAAGAACACCCCTCAAAACACAACCCAAGTGAACCAGTCCAGTTACAGCCTTACATGTAGCAGTTTAGCTGTTCTGTCAAACCTTCCTCTTTTAGCCAATCAAACAAGCCTAACCAATCCCTAAACCTATGTCTTGGGAAGGTCCTCTACAACTTTCCCCAGGACTTCCCTTCCAAGAAACAAACACACAAAGAGTTAGCTTAGGGACAACTTCAAACTGTCCAGATTTCAGCCTTTGGTGTAGTAGTTAATATGTCACTGTCAACCTTCCCCTTTTGAACAAACAATGCGTGAGGTACCTTCAGCACATCTTTGGGAGCCTTCCTACTTCAGTTTGGTTCACAAACCCAAGCTTGAAAGTCCACTCTTCACCCAAAACAAACCTGATCAAACAATTAAGGAAGATTGTCTCTTTAGAAACTACTTTCTACTTTATCTACTTTATGTCAGAATTCTGCAAGTTTGTAGCTGTTATTTTGTTTCATGTTGTAAGCCCTTGTGGCCCTAGATGTCTCCTAAACGTCTGAGTGTATCCTTGCTGCCTATATAAGGCCTTCACCTAATGAAATACAAATCAGATTTGAAGTAAAACATAAAACTGAAACCTTGTTTCTGTTGCATCTCTTGGCTGTGTGCTTGAGACAACTTCCTTTGCTTTGTGCTTGGAAGTGAGCTTGGGTCCTTAGCTGTGTGCTGGGATCAAAGTTCAACCCTCAATCATTGGCTTTGTGCTTTGGTTAAGGTCCTATCCTTGTTCTTTAACAATCAATTCAAACAGAAAACAGAGTATTTGCAAAGTGTCTGAATCTCAATCAAATTGTCATTGTTTAGTGTCTTTCTGAATAGTTCCAGTGCAGATCCCCTCTCCAAAACAACGTCTTTGGAAACCAACTTAAACAAGGGTCCACTTCAAACGCTCATAACTAGAGTTCTCGACATCCAAATGCAGAAATTCCAAATGAGGTGATAGCTTATCCTCTTAAGGTTCCAACGGGATGTCACAAGCCCAAAAGAAGCAAGTAACGAAGAAGATATGATCATTTTACGAAAAGGGGTCAGTGCAGGAAAACTGCAGTCGACTTGGGAAAACTGCCAGCGAGAAACGCTGCCAGCGCCGGACGACGCTGCCAGCGTCCAGGGAACGCTGCCAGCGTCCTGGTCTGGCAGGCACGATCATACGTATTTTCACAATTTCACTAAGGCATAACACAAATATCATATATCATCACAAATCATCAATTCTCATATCAATTATCAACTAACAACAACCATCATCAACAACACAATTCCTAAGATTACTAATCATATTCTAAATACGATTTCTAACATAGAAAACACATAAAAACATGTAAATGATATCGAGTAACCCTTCACCGTTACCTTTACGCGTCTTCACTCGATGTTTAGGTCCTCCTCTACTAAGTAGTAGTCTTTGTCGAGGTCTTGAAGGTCACCACCTATGATTAGACCATAAAAGATGAATGATCGGGCCTGTCGCAAGCCCAATACAAAGATAATTTACCCAGACTAGGCTAATAACAAATTAATGTAATTAGGGAAGTAGGGGTCGATCCTCAGGGAGATGGTATTTCCTATGGATTGTGAATCGTCTCACAATTGAGTTTTATCTAACGATTTTCTGGGTTTTGAGGTTTTGAATTCTAAACTAATAGAGAACATAAATAAAAACAAAATAAAAGCAAACTAAATGAAAACAATAAAGCAAATGATGAATTAACAATAATGAGAAGCATCTAGGGAAATAGGTTCACACATGTAGATTGACATATTGATGAAATTGGATTTAGGATATGTAAATAATTCATTGCGAGTTCGTAAGAATGATGTGTTCATTACAATCATAGATCAGATGGTCTAGAAGGCTTTTAGGCGATTTACTAGGTCTTAATCCACCATGTCATGCTTTGTCTATTCAATTCTCGTATGTGTACTTTGGAAAAGAATTCCATACTAGTCAATGATTTTGATCAGGAATCGTCAACTATCGTTAAAGTCCAAACATGCATAGACACAATGTTTTAAAAGCACAATTTCTTTTATCCAATTATCATCTTTTAATCAATCCAACATGGCTACCCTACACCCTAGAAAGGTGACTACTCACTCATGATTATGTTTAAGATGATATTTACAATGAAAACTAGGATAGACATATTTAGTTGGTTTTTGACAATAATTTAGACTCTTTATAAGGCGATAATAACGACGCTAATTGACAATCTAAGAAATGAAATTACGATTATAACAATATGAAAATGAATCTAAGACAATATGTAAAAACAATCAAATAAGAAACATAAAGAACTTTAAACAAAGGATAAATTAGGAATACCTAGGTGACGATCAACAATGAAAGCGATAACAATAATAGAAATCCCTTGCATAGAATAATCGTACCTTGAATTACAACTCTTGAACCCAACAAAGTAGATCAAAAAGATTGAAATTCCTATTTATCTAAGCTAATGTTGTGATAAGAAATGGACAGAAATAAACTATGAACTAAAGACAAAAGAAGAAAATAATCTAAAGTAGAAAGACTAAACTAAAGAGAAAATGTAAGAAGAAAGGAGATGTTGTGAGTTGTGTGAGAAGTAGATGTGTGTTGAGAAGAGAGGCTGGAGCATCTATATAAAGCATTAGGGTTTTGTGGAGAAGGGGTCGAACATTAAACATATAAGACAAAAATAAGAAGTTGAAGCACCATGCTCGGATCAGCAGGGATACCCGATCGGGTACACACTTATTAGATCGGGTAAGTTGTCATCTGGAAGTATTTGACTAACGTTTCATCTTCCTTTGCTTTGACTTGACTTCCATCATCCCCCTTGACCTCTTCAATCGGATTTGTTGATAGGGTTTGATGTAAAGCGATGAATTCTTCCGCCTAATTGATTGATCTTCCAACAACTACAAAACCGTCTTTACTTCTTCTCTCTTTTGAATTAGTGAACCTTCTTGAAATGCCTTTGACATGGACAAGCTTGCTTCTTCGAATCGTCGGGTTCTAGGCAAATGCTCGGGAATATAGAAAAAGGAGTAGAAACGTCACTTTTCCTACAAAACAGGTTAGAAAACAGGAATTCGCCTAGAAGACGATATTAGCTCATAAAATGGCTTAACAAAGCACAAATGACATACAAAACCGAGCTAAAATGGGGGTTAAAATCATACAAATATTCACTTATCAAACTCCCCCAAGCTAAACCTTTGCTTGTCCTCAAGCAAACATAACAAATAATACCAGGATAAGGTTGCAAGCATTGGTACTATACCACCAAGAAACAAATCTCAACGTAAAACTTTGAAAACATAATGAATCATAACCCAAAAACAACGAGGGCAAGAAGGATACATAATCATGGCTGAGATTTACATAACGGCGTAGCACAAAGAATTTCACTACAGATTTTTCGGCTCTTGCATGATCTTTTGACAGATGGACTCTCACGGCACACTCGAACACTCAATGTATGTAAAAGGTGATTTCTTTATATATAAATGTTTTTGAGACACTCACCTATCTACGACTTATGAAAATGTGTCCGCAGTCTAATATGGTAAACAATTCAAAACACAAGTCAAAGATCACAATGCACATAGAAAAGAAGCCGAAAAATAAGAAGAAGGCTTTGGAAAATGGGTGAAAGGTGGACAAATAGTTATGGTCAATGTAAAGGTTAGAATGAGCTAGCAACTGACCAATGATAAATGAATACTCAATCCAAACTTTCGATGAATTCCCAAAAGACAAAAAACGAAGCCAGAAGTAACGGATTGGCTTATTACATACGAATCACAGGGGTAAACTCCTTCTATTTATTTGACATTTTGAGGAGATACTCAAAACTTCTTCTCTTATTTCTTTTTCTTTTCTTTTTCAATTTTTAATTTTTTTCTTTTTTCTGTTTCATTTTTTTTCTTCTTTTCTTTTCTTTTGAACATAACATCACTTTTGGAACAATTTCGCTCTCCAAATTCACTTTGACAGATAAGAACAGTTCTTCTCAAAAGAGCACCCATACACCATAGTCTAGCTACTAGCTCAAAAGGTAGGCGATTTTTATTTGTAGCTATTATTTTGAAGCATTTGTATGAAGGGGCTTATTCTGAGGGGCAAATTAAAGTGAAAAAGGCTTCAAATCTTAGTGAATCATGAATGCAATGCTTATAGAAATGAAATGAGAACCATACTTATGCGTTTTGACATGATACACATCACAAGGAGAACTACACACACCTAAATGAGACTGGGTATAGATGTACCAGTCTAAGGAGGTTCTACCTTACAATATATGTAACTTGCCAAATGTCAAGATCAAGCGTACTCATCTATAGATTCATCCCATGCCTACTGTGTACAAGACTTCCCCATGTATGCTCAATTCAATAAATATTGAATCATTATGGTTTGAAAGCTCTAAGTTTGGGAAATGTAACATGATAGTATAATAGACAAGCAAGCAAAGCATGAAAAGCATTCAATTGTGTTCAAAATTTTAAAATCTGCTCAAAAATCGTCTCTTTCTCTTTTATTCAAAAGTTGAAAATTGGAAAAATGATCAACTAAAATGCAAAAATGGGAAAATGCAAAAATGCAATCCCTTCCCCAAGCTAAACATCACATTGTCGTCAATGTGAGCACAAAGACTAAACATGCAACGAGATGCTTAATGGGAAGAAGGGAAAAATGAAAGAAGAATGAAGCTTACTAGCCAGCGCAGACTCCCCCAAGCTAGTCTTTTGGACTTGACAAGGAAGGTCTTCATAGATTCTTCAAAAACTCTTTCATCTGCAAAGAAATCTAACAAAACAACGAAAAAGGGAAAAGCAAAAATAAAAATGCAAAAAGAAAGGGAAAACACGGGTTGCCTCCCGAGAAGCGCTTGTTTAACGTCTTGCTGGACGAATTCTTCTATGAAATCATAGGGTTGGGGATAGACGCTCCATATAGACAATATCTAAGCATCCGATGATAGAATTGCTATAATAGAGTTTCAGTCTGTGTCCATTGACTTTGAATTTCTCACCATTGCTAGTCATTAGTTCCACATAGCCGTACTTGCTAACATATGTGACAGTGAATGGTCCAGACCATCGTGATCGAAGTTTTCCCGGAAAAATTTTCAAACGGGAGTTGAAAAGAAGTACTTGGTCATCGACACTAAATTTGTTTCTAATTATCCTCTTGTCGTGCCAACGCTTCGTTTTCTCTTTATACATTCTAGAATTTTCATAAGCTTGCAAACGAAATTCTTCTAGCTCATTGAGTTGCAAAAGTCGTCTATCAGCGCTAAGCTTAGTGTCTAAGTTGAGTACTTTGATAGCCCAGTAAGCTTTATACTCTAACTCGACAGGAAGATGACAGGCCTTGCCATAAACCAACCGATAAGGAGATGTTCCAATCGGGGTTTTGAAAGCTGTGCGTTAAGCCCATAAGGTGTCATCGAGCTTATTACTCCAGTCAGTTCTAGATTTTGAGACTAATTTCTGAAGAATCGTTTTCAACTCTCTGTTTGAGACTTCTACTTGACCGCTGGTCTGAGGGTGGTAGGCTAATCCCCGTCTGTGATACACGCCATATTTGGCAAGCAGAGTGTCTAACTGCTTTTCTCCAAAATGAGTTCCTCGATCACTTATCACGGCTCTAAGCACACCAAAACGTGGAAAGATGATCTTCTTAAATAGCCGTATCACAGCTCTAGCATCATTGGTGGGGGTGGCAATTGCTTCTACCCACTTAGAAACATAGTCGACAACGACTAAGATGTAACGATTTTCGTTAGAAGAAGGGAATGGTCCTTGATAGTCAATACCCCAGACATCGAATATTTCAACTTCTAATATGCCGTTTTGAGGCATTTCATGTCTCTTGGATATTTGACCCATTCGTTGACAAGCGTCACAAGCCATAACAAAGTCTTTTGAATCTTTAAACATCGAGGGCCAGAAAAACCCGGATTGTAAGACTTTGGCTACGGTCTTGGACGGACCATGATGACCACCATAAGCAGATGAGTGGCATCCTTCTAAAACTCCTTTAACTTCCCACTGGGGGATACATCGTCTGTAAAGACCATCTGAGCACTGCTTGAAAAGATAAGGGTCATCCCAAACAAAGAATTTTGCATCATGCAAAAATCTCTTTCTTTGGTTATAAGAAAGGTCAGAAGGTAGCTGGCGACTGACAAGAAAATTGGCCATATCAGCATACCAAGGAGAAGAGTCAGCAATCGCCATTAATGAATCATCAGCAAACGAATCATTAATTGGCGTTGGAAATCCTATTTCAGTTAATCTTATCCTTGAGAGATGGTCAGCGACTACGTTCTCTGCTCCTTTCTTATCCCGGATCTCGAGATCAAACTCTTGAAGGAGTAAGATCTATCTGATAAGTCGAGGTTTTGCCTCTTTCTTTGAAAGCAGATATTTCAAGGCAACATGGTCAGTGTAAACAATGACTCTTGATCCTATAAGGTATGAACGGAATTTGTCTAAGGTGTATACAATGGCAAGAAGTTCTTTTTCAGTGGTGGCATAGTTGATTTTGGCAGGATCTAAGGTTTTACTAGCATAGTAAATTGCATGAAGGAACTTTTCCTTTCTTTGCCCCAAAACAACTCCAACGGCATAATCACTCGCATCACACATTAATTCAAATGGAAGATTCCAATCAGGTGACTGGATTATAGGTGCGGTGATTAAAGCACGTTTGATTTTGTTGAATGTCTCAAGGCATTCCTTTGTGAAATTAAAAGGTGCATCCTTAAAAAGGAGCTCAGTCAGGGCCTTGGCTATTTTTGAAAAATATTTTATAAACCGTCGGTAAAAACCGGCGTGGCCAAGGAAACTCCTGATTCCTTTTACATTAGCAGGTGGTGGCAGTTGTTCAATAACTTGGATCTTAGCTCGATCCACTTCAATACCTCTCTCAGAAATGATGTACCCTAAAACTACACCTTCGTTCACCATGAAGTGACACTTTTTCCCAATTGAGAACAAGATCGACTTCTTCACAGCGTTTTAGAACTTTCGATAGATTTATCAAACAATTATCAAAGGAAATGCCATAGACGCTAAAGTCGTCCATAAATACTTCCATGATAGACTCAACAAAATCTGAAAAGATACTAGTCATGCTGTTGAAGTAGGTGTCCTCCACAATAGTGCGCAACATAATGAATCTTATTAAGGAATATAATTGGGATATTTATTGACTATATATATGATTAGTCAGTTGATTAACGTAAATCAATAACGGTTGGCTGACTAGAGTTTGTCGTTATTGTCGTATGACGGCGGTGATCAACTGATCCCTTTCGGTCACACCTAAAGGATGAAATCCAAATAGTAACTAATTATTTGTATACGATACAGTTAATTAGTACATTACATATATTCGATATGTATGAGAGTTAATTGTTAGAAATTGAGTTAAGAACTCAAATTCAATTAAGTTTATTTTTCAATTATGCGATAATTGACTAATAAATTTATATCTTATTTTAATACGATTAAATAAGATTTAACTTAGTAATTAATCGTTAAATTACTAAATTAGTTGAGGTTTTGAGATAGAGGTAATTAGTTAATTATATTTACAAAGAGTTGTAAAATAAATTAACTAAGCATTGTGGGACCCATTATATATTGATATAATGGTAGAATACTACTTAAAATGTTAAGTACATATTATTCATTTATTTGTGTCATATAATTTTTATATGATCAAATTAACACTTAATTATACAAGATAATTAAGCATATGATTAATAAGTATTTGTGGGACAAATATCAAAAATCAAAATGGATCAAATTGAGGCTCACATGGCCGGTTATGGTGAAGTCAAATGGGGATGATGGTTGTTCTTATTCATACTCACAAGCAACATATGCTTATGACATGAATAGCAAACATGATATCATTTTATTCACTACAACACATTACCACCTTACATGGCAATAAAATAAGAAGAAAACATCACCATTTTGTGATGATGAAACCGGCCCTCTTGGCTATAAAAGGAGAACAATTGTTGTTAATTCCTTCACAAGTTCATTCTTATTTTCCATACATCTCTCAAAACTAAACTTCTCTCTAAAACTCTCATATACTAATATTTACTAAGTATTACTAGTGTAGTAATATAGTCTAGTATTAGTAGTATTATATCTATCTTATTATCTAGTTAATAATAAGGGTAGATTATTTGGGTTAATCTTGGTGCAACTTAGAGGCGATCTTCTACCTTGGAGATTATTTGTGTTCAACCATATTTGTAGCTCAAGATCAACAAGAAGGAGTTCTTGTTGTGCCCTTATATTTTCCACATCAATGTGAGGAAATTTCTTCTCTTATATAAATGTCTTTATATTTGCATGCATGGTACATACATCATTAAATACTACAATTAACAAGTAATTTAGCAAACTCATTAGAGGGAGTAGAATGAAGGTCTATGGCTTTCAATTGGTATCAGAGCTGCCTGGTAGCATGCTTGTATTTTGTACATTTTTATTAACGTTATAAGATAACTAATAAATCAAAAAATTTTGAGTTAAAATACGATTCTGACGAAGTTTTTTGGTGCATGTATACCTACTGATCTCAAAATGTTTGTGGTCAAATTTCGTGATTTTAGGGATTAATTTGCTATTTATTTTGATTTTTGGCGTTTAAACCGAGTTAACATGCATTTTATGAGTTAAAAGTTAACTAAAAATAGTTTCATGTTGATTCTGGCCATGAAATTTTAAAATGATCTCACATGCATTTCTTACATATTGTATGTAAAATTTCGTGAATTTTACTTATGTATTGCATGTTCATTGATGTTTATACGATAAAAGTTGATAATATGAGATTATAATGTTCATAAAATTGAAACGTCCATTTCTGGTCTTGAAAATTTTTTGTACATTTAACATTCTGATTTTGATACTCTTGGTGAAATTTCATAATTTTTTTCACTGTTTTACTATATCTAATGTTTTTATTTGATAAAACCATTAAATACAAAGCTATTTGTTCATAAAATTAATTTAAATTTTTTTGAGCAAATGTTTTTTTATTTTTATAGTTCCTGGAAATTTTCCAGAATGTACAAAATTTTTGGTTTCAAATTTTATGATGTTTATATTTTATTTTGGTTTTATTTCATAATTGTTATGATTAAACCGTAATATTTCGCAAATGAAATCAAATCGATCTAATTAATGACCAACAAAATTAGTATTGACTAATTTTGAGTTCTAAATCAGTTTAGTTAATTAGTTTGAATTTAAATGCGATTTAAATGTTGATATTGATTTTTAATGGTTAAAAATCAATTAAATCCAGAAAAGCGAGCTACAATGAGCTAGAATGAATGTAGGACGATTTGGCATGATTTTGCAGAATTTTTATTTATGTGTAATGATGAATGTCATTTATTTAATAACTCGTATGCAAAGTTTGTATAGTATGGCCTAGTTATTTTTAATCGTTATTACCCGTAATGTAAGGGAATAACGGTTTGGTTGTAATTTTATTGCGATCTCGTATCGCCGGTTTGTATAATTTAATAATTTTAGTTTATAGAATAAATGTATAATAGGAATTTGTATATTTGTATATTTGTAATTATTTTTGAAGACCGGTGACTCCCTCAAGACGGTGCCATTTTGGAAGGTGTTCCAAGTGAAGAGGCAAGGGACCAAGGAGTTGGTTTCCGAATTTGTAACTATCTAGTAAATTTTGATTAACTAGGTGGCCATACTAGGATTTTATTGTTGCTTGGTTGCTTGCTTTATTTTCGCTCATGCCAAAATCGTCACACATGCATTTAATTTACCGTTATTGTCAATTCAATGTTATTCACAATTCACCGACTTAGTTCACTTATAGGGAATTAATAACTAAATTGACAAAAGTCGCTCAAAGGGTTTAAAATTGAGATAGCTTACCCAATTAATATACACCTATGAATCCGTGGTTCATAGGGCTACCCACGCTCGTGGGTCCCTTCTTACCTAGGGTAAGTAGGGTGATACGATCACAAGCTAAAAAATTGGATTGGACTCAACGAGAAAGGTTTGACTTGGGATGGAGATGGATTTAGTTGAAATCCGTCAACCAAGAGTTCTAAGGGTAGAATTAGTCAAATAACGACTTACCATTTCTAGATAAAGGTAGCATGCGATGACTATTTTTAATTAAAAATGGGTCTTGGAATCATTTATATAATTTAGTGAGAGGTCATTATATGAATGCTTAACTTGTTAAAATGTTTTTCAAGTAAATTAACAATGAATGTTTATAAATTTCTTTTTGTTGTAGTTACCATATTCGAATAATGTCGACATTATCAAACGTTGCAACCTTGGGTAAGGACTCATGGTTGAGGTCCGTCATGGACAAGTGTGTCCTTAAGGATGACGGAAGTAACTTCGTTGAATGGGAATCAACGATCAAGAGTGCCGCGTTATCCGATAACGTGCTTCGCTACTTGGTCGAAGAGCCCCCCACCGAACCCGCCCCTAGATCGTCCGCGGTAGTTCGGGCCAATTATGACCTTTATTTAAAGGTTGCTAATGACGTCAAGAATGTCTTGATTTGGTCAATCTCACCCAAACTCAAACTCCAATTGATCTCTCTCAATGCATATGCGATATTCACGAGGATCACTTCGATGTTTTCGCAAGCCCCTCAAATTCTCCAATATGAGGCAATTACGAAATTCTTTGACACTAAGCTTCAAAGGGGCCAAAAAGTTGGCCACACGTGCTCAAAATGGTTGAGCACACGGACACCTTAGAGCGTCTAGGGTGCAAAATTCCGAAGAATTTGGTGGTGGGTAAGATCCTTCATTCACTCTCACCTAAGTTCACCCAATTTAGGGTGAACTATAACATGAATGGCATGGACAAGAGCTTTCCATGAACTCCATGCACTCCTCACCCAGCTGAGAGGGACATGAGGCTAGTGGGAGTGAACCCAAGGATGTTCTTTCCATGAAAATGAAGAACAGAACTTGGGGTTAAAAGGAAAGGACAAGGGAAAGGGTAAGACTCCTTTCAAGAAATCCGGCAAGGGAAAGGCCAAGGTCTTTTATAAGGCCAAGCCCAAGATCAAAAAACACGCGGAGGCGGATTGCTATTATTGTAATGGCAAAGGGCATTGGAAACGCAATTGCCCCAAGTACTTGAAAGACAAGAAAGACGGTTGTGTGACAACGTCAGGTAAAATTCTTTCATCACTATATATGATAGATATTAACTTTGCTAGTACCTCTTCTTAGGTATTTGATACCGGTTGTGGTTCTCACCTTTGTAATCATGTACAGGGGCTGAGGGACGTGCAAGCACTAGCCAAGGGTGACGTGGGACCTACGCATGGGAAATGGAGCATAAGGTAGCCGAGTTTCCGTGGGCACCTACGTTCTTCTTTTGCCTAATGGTTTAGAGGTGTATTTAAATAATTGCTATTATGTACCAACTCTTACCAAGAACATTATCTCCATTTCCGTGTTAGACATGGAAGGTTTTTCATTTTGTATTAAGAACAACTGTTGTACTTTTGCTTTTAATGAAATGGTTTATGGCGAGGCCATTTCGATTGGAGGTATTTATGTTCTAGATATTGCAAAAGAGGTCTATCATGTAGAAAACAAGAAGCTCAAAACAGGTGAACCTAATCAATCATACCTTTGGCATTGTCGTTTAGGGCACATAAACGAACGACACATAAAGAGACTTGTTTCATCTAAAGTACTCAAACCATTCGATTACGAATCTTATGGCGTATGCGAATCTTGTCTTCTAGGCAAGATGACTCGTGCTCCTTTTACGGGAAAAGGGACACGAGCAAATGAAGTATTAGGACTTATACACACGGATGTATGCGGTCCAATGACTATCCGAGTTAGAGGTGGTTATCACTACTTCATTACTTTTACCGACGACTTGAGTAGATATGGATATGTCTACTTGATGAGGCATAAAAGTGATGCTTTTGAAAAGTTCAAGGAATTTCAAAATGAAGTAGAAAACCAATTGAATAAAAAGATTAAAACACTACGATCCGATCGTGGTGGTGAATACTTGAACCATGAATTTGATTCACACCTGAAAGATTGTGGTATAGAATCACAATGGACTCCTCCTGGAACACCTCAATTAAACGGTGTATCCGAAAGGAGAAATCGAACTTTATTAGATATGGTTCGATCAATGATGAGTCTAACAGAGCTTCCTGATTATTTTTGGGGTTTTGCTATCTTATCTGCAATATTTTCACTAAATCGAAGCCCGACTAAAGCGGCAAACAAGACTCCATCTGAGATATGGACAGGAAAAGTCCCTTATTTGTCATTTATGAGAATTTGGGGGATGAGAGGCTTTTGTTAAGAATAAGTCTGACGATTAACTCGCACCCAAAATATGACAAATGTCTT
>JAIUZE010017529.1:0-59607 GCA_022085475.1 Heliosperma pusillum | reverse complement strand
TACAAGTAAATAGAACTCATGCGACTGGAGTTGTCGACTGAATTTAGCCGCCACATCTCATTTGGCGACTGAAATTAGTAAAAAGGGCAAATCATAATAAAACATAATAAAAAGGGCAAATCCTAATGTAAATATGCTATTGATACTGAGTTACTTTGAATTATTTTGTCTAACAAGTCGTTCTACTTTATCAAAATTATAAGAGTAACATCTTCCAATAAAAAAACATGTTTCATTGATAAAGTTATTACTATTGTTTTGCAAAAGAGTCCTAGAAAAGACAATAAAATATGATATCTAGGAGTAACAAAGTGCAAGCCAAATATTGAAGAGAATACAAAGTAGTAACCACTTTGAAAGATATCTAAGAATAAAGATGTCTTTATAAGAAAATTGACTACAAAAAAGTTGATTTGTCATTGATGCTGTACTATATGGCTAGATAGAGAAATTCTCTTGCTTTTTGATGATGTACTATAACACTCTTCAGCATGCATACCCAAAAGTCATAATCAATCTCATCAAGCGAAAAAATCTGCAAAAAAGAAAACAAATTTAAATCATCTTTATGACAAAATGAATATAAAAATATACAAATGGGAAACCTAAATGAGTGGAGAACTCATTTGATAATGAAGAAGGTAAAAGAGTTCAGAACAAAGAAGGAGAGTTTGGACCAGAGTCATTATCTCTATCAAGAAACTTTTGAGTGTAACATCAGCATGTTGTACGCATTGTGGTGTAGAAAGGGGTGTGACCAAAGTATTATCTACGATGAAGATTAAGCCAATAGGTTCTAGCAAAAAAAAAGTATATTAACATACAATGTACTTTATACTGTGATATTGTAAAGTGTAACATGTGATACTATTTACAATAACATGTGATACTAATTTAATTAAATTATTAAACTATGTAATGTATAACAGTTTACTTCGGACAATGATATTTAAAAATAAAAATAAAATTGATATAGAAATCATGCTACATATAATAAAACGAGATGATAAAAGTTGAAAAATACATGAAATCAAAAAATAGATAAAAGGAGATGAATCATAACACATATTTAAGAAAAAAGCGAAAAATAACAATAATGATGATCAAATCAAAAGGTAATAGAGATAATCATCATAATAATAGAGATAATCATCATAATAATAGAGATAATCAAATTAAAACGAAAAGAACAAAAATACAGATTACGAAATCAATCGAAATACCTGAGTTTTCAAATAATGAAGAAGATGAACAAATTAATTATTGAAAGTTGATGAAAAATTGTAAAATAATTGAAGATGGAAGAAGATACATGAGATGAGGGAGATTACAATAAAAATAGAGAGGAAATTTAGGTCGGGAAAGTTAGAGAGAGAAAGTGAATGAATTAGAATGAAGTTGGGGTAAAATAAGACTTATATAGGAAGACACAAAATTACAAAAATACCCTTACTATCAGTAGTGTAATTTCAACCATAAATCTTCTTGATCTAATGGTTGAGATTATGACTCATGGACTCCAAAAAATAGGGCGGACTCACTTGATCCTAATTCTATATATATATATATATATATATATATATATATATATAGTATATATATAATATATATATATATATATATATAAATTATATATATATATATGTGACAGAAAGGAATACTGGAAGTTTAAATACAACATATCAAATATCATCTTAAAAGAAATAGAGTAGCTACAAAGAAAAAGTGAAAAATAGAAGGATAGTGTCTTTCTCCATCTAAAACATGGACCAAGGTTAATCCTTCCTTCTGTTAATTCTAAGTCTATAATGATTCTTGGAACTGATTTCATTATTGAAATTATAAAGCTTATCTTACCAGAGAATTTTACTTGCGGATTATTGTAGAATTCGTATGATGTTTATCTTAATAATTTAAGAAATTCTATGTTAATGAGTGTTTAGTTGCGGCGATTTGCTAAATTTTGTTTTCGTTTTGATATTTCTAGTTTCGAATGTTAATCTTACTTGCGAATTAATTGTAGAAATCGTATGATGTTTAGCTTAGTGAATCATCTATAATCTGAGAAATTCTAAGTTGAATTAAAATGTGTTAGTTGCGTAATTGATGCGTATTTAGTTACGCTATGAAATTGAGTTGTACTTTATTGTAGCGTAAAGAAGTAGATGAAATTTTCACCGGCGGAGCTTCAATTCGATTCTGTAAAATTGCAGCGTAGGAATTCATTATGTTTCAGTATTTCCTGTGACATAATCGATTGATTGTGTTTTCATAATGTTTCCGTTAACTTCATTCAAATGCATATGATATACGGAGTATATGTTTTACGATATCGAGTTATTTCGCATGTTATTAGCGTCGGGATATGAAAACTAGCGATTTATCAGTTTGTGTGTAACTATAACTCTATAAGCTTCATGTTCGTGTAAACATAAATTATAGGATCTTGATTAAAGCAATAATTACTGAAAGGTACTTACGTGATGTAGCCATTAGATCTGATAATAAAATCACTTGAGAAAGATAAAAGATGAACCCTTATTGTTTTGCCTTCTCCTGCCTTCCTTATTCTCTAATTCACTTTCTTTATGTGTGTTTCTTAATATGAATGAATTAGGTTAAAGCACAAACAGGTGTTGCTTATATAGAGAGGTGGCATGAGGGGCTTAATAGAATAAGTGGGCCTGATATGTTAATGGCCTGTAAACATTAACCATAATCCACTTAGACTAGGACTCCTATTAAAAACCCAAAACAATATATTTAACCGTTATTAATTAAGGCGGCTGACATCGGTAATTAGGTCCACATAACAGAGAATTAAATAATAATTCTTACATTCTCCCACTTGGACCATATTACTGATTAAAACATAACGTCACGTTTAATTATAACATAAGGCACGTAGACGGTTAAATGAACACATAATGGGTTTATCTTAATTAACCTGATCATCCCTGAACAACTGGTTGAGTCATGGCGGAGACACTACTATAAAAGAGAAGTGGTCCTTCCATGTACTACGAACCAATCACTTAGAATAATCAGTCCGTACAAGGAGCAAACATAATCCCCAAATAATGTCCTTGAGGAAAAGGACCGATTCTGTTAATCGTGCAACAACAATGTATACAATAAAAATAATACGATACAGAAAAGCGTTCGGAAATCATCATCATAATAAAACATAAGTCGATTAATCAAAACATAAGTGTCATCATTACAAAGCACTAGCATGATCCAAACACAAACGAAAAGCCTTAATGATTATCCTCCAGACCCATATCAATAGCATGCTTCAAAAATGTCTTTGGAGGTAATCCCTTAGTTAAAGGATCTGCTATATTATCACTAGTCATAATGTGCTCAATTGACACAGTGTTTTTCCGAACTTCCTCCTTAACTGACAAGTATTTCATTTCCATGTGCTTTATCCCTTTAGAATACTTGTCATTCTTCGAAAAGAAGACAGTTGCGGTATTATCACAATAAATTCTCAACGGCCTTGCAACAGAATTCATAATGCTAAGCCCTGAAAGAAAATTCCGCAACCATAAAGCTTGAATAGTAGCCTCAAAGCACTCTACAAACTCAGCTTCCATAGTGGATGAGACAATAATTGTTTGTTTAGCACTTTTCCAGGAGATTGCTCCCCCAGCTAAAATAAACACATAACCAAAAGTGCTTTTCCTTGAGTCCACGCATCCTCCAAAATCTGAGTCAGCATATCCAAAAACCTCAAGCTGATCAGTATGTCTATAAGTGAGCATTTTGTCCCTTGTTCCCTTCAAGTACCTTAAAACCTTCTTAGCCGCACTCCAATGACCCATTCCAGGATTGGACTGATATCGACCCAACATACCTACTGCAAAACTTATGTCAGGTCTTGTACAGACCTGCGCATACATTAAGCTTCCAACCAGAGATGCATAAGGAAAATTTTTCATGGTATTTCATTCTAGCTCAGTCTTAGGACACATACTTAAGCTGAACTTATCCCCTTTCTGAATAGGAACATCATTGGGATTACATTTTACCATGTTAAATCTTTCTAAAACTTTACTGATATAGGCTTTCTGAGACAAACCTAATGTCCTTTGTGATCTGTCTCGAGATATTTCCACCCCGATCACATAGGACGCCTCTCCCATATCTTTCATCTCAAAGTTGCTTGATAGGAAATCTTTAGTTTGACATAATAGTCCCAAATCACTGCTTGCATAAGTATGTCATTGACATATAAGACCAAAAATGCAAACTTACTCCCACTGATAATCAAGGATATACACTGATCAACATTGTTTTCTTGAAACCCAAAGGAGGTAATTGTATTATGGAACTTAATATACCATTGTCGAGAAGCTTGCTTAAGTCCATAAATGAACTTCTTTAATATAAAGACTTTGTCCTCTTTGCCATCAATAATGAAGCCTTCAGGCTGAGCCATGTTGCGGCAGGAGCTCACCCAAGGGGTCTTGATGATCCAACCACAAACAAGACAAGCTTGACCCCTCAGATGGAAGCTCGAGTTACAAGGTCCAAACAACAAGCTATGACAAGCCAAGATCCAGCCAGGCCAAGCCACACCAATGAAGAAGACAGTTCAGGGTTCAACAACCCATGCCAAGCCCCAACACAACCCACATTACCCACACAAAACAGAAACAAAGCCATTCACGCCCAGACAGACCATTTAACAAACCCTGCATCTAGGAGGTAAACCAGGGCATCCCGACCACCCCCACTATGGCCTACCATCAAGACAACCCTCTAAGCTACAAGTTTGCCCAGGACAAACCATTTTGAAGTCTAGCAAAAACCCATGAAACATACACCCCAAAGCTAGAGTCCAGTAAGCAGCATAGCAGAGGCAGTATATGTTCAGATGATGTTTTCTTTTGCCTAAGTCAACTTGTCCTCATCTAAGGCAGGTTTATCTACGTCCTCATAAGATTGGAGAGTTCCAAGGAGCAACAAAACACCCAGAGCAAAGCACAAGACAACAAGAACAACAGAGTTCTATTTCAGGAAAAATACAAAAACTGCTTTATTGCTTTTTGCATCAGTCTGTTTGTGTCTCTTGTGTCCGTATTAGCTAGTTGTTAAACTCGTCCTCTTGTGAGGTTCTTAATTAGTGTCAGTAGAAGTAGTTTAGATCATAAGCTGGCCCTTGGATGACTTATACATCCAATGGTTCACAAGATATCAGCCTCTCTATATAAGGAGGTCTTGTATGATTTTGTAAGGTAGAGTTTTATGAATGAATGAACTTTGAGTAATCCCTCAAATCTATCAAACTTGTGCTAAGAGCTGTAGTTTGAAACAAGCCTGATACATCTTCAAGGTGTTTGATCAGTGCCTTGTCTTGTGAGTCAAGTTATATCTGTGCTTTGCTGTGGTTAACTTGCTTGTTGTTGAGTCTAGTCTAGGGTGTTTGTGCTTTGCTGTAACACTTGAGAACTGCCTCTAAAACTAGTCTTTGAGTCCTCTCTCTTGTGCCTTGCTGTAGAAGAGTGTCTCTAAGTCATATCCCTTGAGTTTCCAGCTAAACAACTCACCCTCTCTAAAACAACATCCATTTGTTACTTGACATTGTTCTCAGTTTGAGTCAAGCTAATCAAGTTCCCTAAAACTTGTGAGCCTTAGTAGTTTACACTCCACATGTAGACTTCTTCTTCCAAACTCCCATTCAAGAATGCCGTTTTCACATCCATTTGATGTAGCTCTAAGTCAAAATGAGCTACAAAAGCTAAAATGATCCGCAATGAATCCTTCTTAGAAACTGGAGAGAAGGTTTCATTATAATCAATGCCTTCTTTCTGATTAAAGCCTTTAGCTACCAGTCTGGCTTTATGTCGTTCAATATTACCCAAGGAGTCGCGCTTGGTCTTAAAGACCCACTTGCAGCCGACAGCCTTATGAGCTACTGGTAAATTGACCAACTCCCAAACCTCGTTCTTAGCCATAGACTTCATCTCATCTTTCATGGCATTAATCCATTTATCAGAATCATCACAATTCATAGCTTGTTAAAACGTAACCGGATCATTATCAATACTAATGTCAAATTCACATTGTTGTAGATATACATAGTCATCTGAAATAGTTGGCTTTCTAGGTCTTGTGGACCTTCTTAATACTATTTCAGGAGCTGTATCAACAACTTCAGTGGCAATGTTATCATTCTGGAGTGGAGGGTCATCAACGTTAGGTTCCACAGTATTGACTGGGTCAACATTATCATTATGTGAAACTTCATCAATTGAAATTAGGGGCAGAGAATCTAAAATTGCCACCCTAACTTCATTGACTATGACATCTCTTACCTGATCACTCCCACTAACTTCGCCATTCTCAAGGAATTTGGCATTTCCGGTTTCCACAATTCTTATTTTGTGTGTAGGACATTAAAACCTATACCCTTTAGACTTTTCTGGATAGCCGATAAAGAACCCACTAATGGTTCTTCGATCGAGTTTCCTTTCTTGTGGATTATAAATGCGTGCCTCAGCTGGGCATCCCCATACATGCAAATGTTGAAGACTCGGTTTCCACCCTTTCCACAGTTCAAATGGTGTCTTTGAAACTGCCTTACTGGGGACCCGGTTTCCAACATACACAGCAGTCATAAGGGCATGCATCCACAATTTCATGGGTAAGTTGGTATTACTCATCATTGTCCTCACAGCCTCTAATAGGGTTCGATTACGCCTCTCAGCTACACCATTCATCCATGGTGAACCAGGAGTTGTGTACTGAGGGACAATACCCAAACTTTCAAGGAGTTTTGCAAAGGGACCAGGATGTTGTCCTGATTCATCATATTTGCCATAATATTCACCACCTCTATCTGACCTTATGATTTTCACTTTCTTTCCCAATTGCCTTTCCACCTCCTTAATGTAAACCTCTAAAGCGTTTACTGATTGAGATTTTTCATGCAAAAGGTAAAGATAACAATACCGTGAATAATCATCGATAAAGGTGATGAAATATTTCTCTCCGCTCATGGAGGGAACATCAAATGGACCACAAATGTCTGTATGTATAATTTCTAATAGAGCAGTGCTTCTTGTGGACCCTTTCTTAGTGTGTTTGGTTTGCTTACCTTTAATGCATTCCACACACGTCCCAAAATCCGTAAAATCAAGAGAAGGTAACATATTGTTTTTAACCAATATGTTCATTCTTTCTCTTGAAATATGGGCCAACGTTTATGCCACAAGAAGGAGGAACTTTCATTAGATCTTCCACGTTTCGAACCAACATTATTATGCAGAGAAACATTATGAGAAACATAAAGAGATTCTGAAAATAATTTATCTAAATAAATTCGATACAATCCGTTTTCTAAAATCCCAGAACCAACAAAAATATTGTCTCGATACATACTGAAACAACCTTGTCCAAAACATAATTTAAAACCATTATTATCTAACTTAGAAACTGAAATTAAATTGCGTCCGAAGGAGGGAACATAAAGTGTATCCTCCAAAATCAACTTAAATCCAGTGCTTAATTCCAAGCTAAACCTTCCAATGGCTTCTACTGAGGCTTTTTCTTTATTCCCCATGTATAAGGAGGCCTCATTTGGATTTATGGTTCTTGTCGTAAGGAATCCCTGCAAGGAATTCGAAATGTGTACATTAGAGCCTTTATCTAGCCACCAAGTGTTAGAAGGAACTTCAACATAATTTGATTCGAAACATACTAAAGCCAAAGGCTTACCCTTCTTTTCGAACCAATTCTTACGCTTTATGCAGTCTTGCTGAAAGTGCCCAGGTTTTCTACAGAAAAAGCAACTTTCCTGCTTCTTAATTTCCTTCTTTAAGCCAGATGTAGACGGTTTATCAGAAGGGCTTGGCTTAATGCCATTCCTGTTTCCAAACTTACCTTTAGATTTCCCGCTTACATGATGCACATGATGTGCCTGGGGTAAACCACCATTCTTACTTGAGGCATCAGCCTCATCTTTCTGTTTGATTCTTGCTGCTTCCTGAACCAGTTTATTGGTCAATTCATTAACACTCTAAATTTCTTTAACGGTGTTGTAATGAAGGTGAAAAACATCAAACTTATCTGGCAGAGAGTTGATTATAAACTGGGCAAGGAACGGATCCTCAACTTTCATGCCCAGTTTTCCCAACTTAGCTGTCAGATTCGTCATATGCAGCACATGTTGCTGCATGGTGGTCACATTCTCATTATACTTAGCAGTGGTAAGTTCAGACATAAGTCTTCCAGCTACCGCTTTATCGGTAGTCTGAAAGCGTTCCTTAATGATTTCCATGTACTTACTGGCTGTAGTACAACCTGTCTCCGAAATGGAGGACTTAATGTTTGGTGCAGTGGTAAGTCGTAAAAACTTTAAGCAAAGACTGTCACATTTCTTCCACCAGTTATACTCATCAAGTACTTCTTTACTCGCATCAGAAGCTGGTTCAGCAGGAGCTGTACCATTAAGCACCTGATCAAGTTCAAGAATACCTAAATAGAACTCGAGATGCTATTTTCATTCTGAGTAATTGGTACCATCAAGTTGTGGCACTGCTTGGACACAGTTATTGAAGGAGCTTTGCAACGATACTGCATTATGAACAATGCTCAGAACATTAGGCTTTGAGTTTATCACACAATAGCAATTATGACTAAGACTTGAAACTTAATTGAGTAACTCATAAACATTCATTAAGCAAGTGCAGTATCTGTGGACAACCTACGCATGCTTAATTACATAATCAAGTATACTTTCTTTAATGAGTGTTTCACTTTAATGTCAGGTTACCTGTGGGTAAAACCTTAATACAAGTTATTTCACCCCATTAGATGCTTAGTCGGATATTCACTGCATAATTTGAGTCCACTATGGTGAACATCAACATAATATGAATGCCCAATTTAATTATATTATGAGATCTGATCGCGTACGAGATGAATTCACTGTGGTGAATTTCAACACGTCATAATGCGAAGGTCTCCTTTAATCGATACATAAGATATAATTGATATACAATAAGAATGTATGCTTACATAAAATATGATGATTTAAATTAATTCTTATAAGCATAATAACATAATATTATACGAGCATACAATGAAAACAAACATTAAACATCTAACCAGACCTCGACCGAGTAAAAAATAAACAAAAGCATCTCGATCGAGAAAAACTTTAGCTCGATCGAGTAACAAGGCAAAACAAGACCCCTCGATCGAGTACATCACTAGCTCGATCGAGGGCAAAGAAGGACAGTTTAACTCGACCGAGTAAACAATAGCTCGATCGAGCAATATCAAAAACATAAGGGCTCAATCGAGTGAAACATTAGCTCGATCGAGCAACATCATTAATAAACCATCTCGATCGAGTGAAGTATTAGCTCGATCGAGTATGGTATAGATCATACGACATTCATACGCAACAATAATCATAATAAACCATACAAATCGAATTAGGGCAGCGCAAATAGTCTTCATAAATCATACAATAATCATCATAAATCAAATAAAAACGAAATAATTCGATTAGGGCAGCGGAAACGATCATGATACAAGGATACGTTATCTATCATAAGGGTATACAATCAATTATGAATGAGTATTACAACATCATGATTAAAGCATTAAATTCAATCATAAAACATAATCAAAACATTAATCAGAATTATAACTATAATCACAATCCTGCTCTGATACCACATGTAAACATAAATTATAGGATCTTGATTAAAGCAATAGTTACTGAAAGGTACTTACGTGATGTAGCCATTAGATTTGATAATAAAATCACTTGAGAAAGATAAAAGATGAACCCTTATTGTTTTGCCTTCTCCTGCCTTCCTTATTCTCTAATTCACTTTCTTTATGTGTGTTTCTTAATATGAATGAATTAGGTTAAAACACAAACAGGTGTTGCTTATATAGAGAGGTGACATGAGGGGCTTAATAGGATAAGTGGGCCTGATATGTTAATGGCCTGTAAACATTAACCATAATCCACTTAGACTAGGACTCCTATTAAAAACCCGAAACAATATATTTAACCGTTATTAATTAAGACGACTGACATCGGTAATTAGGTCCACATAACAGAGAATTAAATAATAATCATTTCGTATGATATAACTCATTTATTTTTGTGCTATAGCCAAGTAATTTTCGAGATTTTTGTTTTAGGATGATGAATGATTTGCGGTTTAGATTACTGGAAGTTCATATATGGAATTTCTAGATTTTGCTCTTCCAGTAGTAGTTCAGCATTTATTAAGCCATTTTGTGTCCTAAACTAATTATATTTTCCGTGTCTGAAACTCACCTGTTTATACTCTGTAATACTCTCTGGGCATTATAATAATACAGTAGAAGCTGCAACAGTCTTGATTGCATTACAGTTGATATAAACAATTTATCTACATATCCTATAGTTTTGTCATTTATCTAAACTCACCATCTCTTAATTGTTGCAAATTTTTAAGTGATATCTCAAGGAATTAATGAGGAAGCTTCAAGATTCTGGCATTTACACCTTTGATAACCCGTTGATGCACACTAACAAGGTTTATCCTTGTGATTTTTTCCGGTCTTTCCTTTGTACGCGCTACGTTTCTTACAACTTACAATCATTGAGAAAATAGTGGTTAGTAGATTAGTGTTCTATCTGCTGTCACTGATGTCGCTTGGTACTAATTATGCTTACACTGACTGCATCAGAGTCATGGTTGCATTACTGGAAGTGATGCTCCAGCTCTACTCATGGTTAGATTCTATTTCTTCTATATTTAGACATCGAAATCATGCAAAGTATATCTCTACAACCGTGTTCTCTCCATTGTTTCTGATAGATTTATGATAGAGAGGTAATTCTTATTGATAATAATATTGCGTTTGAATATATGATATCTACTCATATATATAGTAGAACATTCTACCTAAACTAGGATACCAAATAATGTCAAATATATCTTATTAATATTTTATCCTAATATTTATTAAATCATATCTTAATATTATCTCATATGACTCCATATGAGATCTCATTCCTTAATACCCTCCCTCAAACTTATGGCAATTTGACTAAATTTCCATGAGTTTGAAAATACAATAATTAATAAGAGAAAAAAAAAATGTCGACTTTTCCTTGTCTTCATAATCTTCTTCTTCATCAGTGCGTATACGACCCGCCGGCCAAGATAGGTGTGTAACTCGCCAGTATAATGCGTAATCAACTCGCCAGTCAAGATATGTGCGTAACTCGCCAGTACATACAGAGGGGTAACCACCTACCCACTCATATAAATAATGCGTAATCGACTCGCCAGTCAAGATAAATGCGTAACTCGCCAGTACATACGGAGGGGTAACAACCTACCCACTCATATAAATCATGTTATGATTGTCATTTGTCATTTGTCCCTAACAACTACCCTAATTGTCATTTGCAATAGGGAAACTCTCTGGTCTGCATTACCACTGGAAGCCAGGCTTTGGATGAGTTACTAGGGGGTAAATTAATATTTTGTGGACATTTAATTTTTACTCATCTTTTGATGAAATCGATTGATTGATTGTGATGATGTTTCCAGTAGTTAGATGATTGAATGTCAATTCGCCATATATCGTTCATTTCTTTTTGTTCGATGGTCGATTAATATTTACATTACGATGTTGAATGGCTTGCGGTTCCGTAACTCTATATTACTTGTATGTGTGATTAGGAACCTTCACACTGTCTGACTTGGATTCAAGAAAGCTCTCATGTATGAACTTTGTAGCTTCTGCATGTAGTAGTTCAGCTTTTTTTCATACGTTTCCTATATTTTTGTCATCTATTCAAACTCGCCACCACATTGCTTCATCTTTTTAAGCAGTCTATCACGGAATAAATGCCGGAGATGTTAAGAAGCTTCAAGATGCTGGCATTTACACCCGCAGTGGCATGTTCATGCCTTCTATGAAGGTTTATTTGGCATTCTAATCTAAGTAGCATGATCGTTATGGTTTTTCGGCCTGTTCTCGGTGTGTTCCATGTTGCTTACAAGGTACAATCATACCTTTAGGGTCTAACTGAAATCAAAGGAGTATCTGAGGCTGGAGTCGATAAACTTTGCGAAGCTGTTCATAAGATAATGGTTAGTAGACTACTATTCTATCTGCTGTCACCGAATCTCTTAGTTTTGAACTAACTACACTTACACTGATCTGCTGCATCAGAATCATGGTAACATTACAGGAAGTGATGCTCTAGCTCTACTCAAGGTCAGATTCTGTTTTCTCTGTGTTTCTGACAGAGATATCATGCGAAGTATATTTGTACAAATGTCTTCTCTCTTTCACTGACAACTACAGTAAATATCATTTGCTTGCAACAGAGAAACTCAGTGGTTCGCATTTCTACTAGAAGCCAGGCTTTGGATGAGCTACGGGAAGGTAAATTATTTTGTGAACATTTAGTTGTTATGAGATACAATTACACCTCGAATGTATGGTATTGACTATTGACTAATTGGTGTTCTTTTATAATAAAGGTGGAATCCAAGCTTCTGCAATGACTGAGACAGTCGGAGAGTTTCGGCTTCTTAACAATTCTCATTTGCAACTTCCAACTAGCATGAAAGGAGGAAATGTAAAGGAGGTTGTTTGTACCCCTCCTCCCACTCCGAGAACGAAAAAGAGGGAGGATGACCTTTGGGATGCATATCTTTATGGTTTTAATGTAGGAATCGTGGATGAAAATGAAGATGATGGTGATACGAAGAATGAAGATGATAAGGATAAAGAAGATGATAAAGAGAATGAAGATGACAAGGAGGCTGAAGATGATAAGGAGGCTGAAGGCAATGGTGAGAATGGAGGCAATGCTGAGGATCAAGACGTTCTTGAGGTTTTTGTAAGGGTAACTCATGTGGATAACGGTATTACCCATACTGCTGAAGTGCGGGTTGATTCTCTTACTCGCAAAGAGTGTGCAGAACTCAACACCTTTGATCAATTGAAGGATTTGGTCAACCCTTTGCTTGAGAAAGAAGAAATAAGATCCTTAATACCCATCTCATATCAGATTTTCTGTCAAAGGTCAGTACAACAAGAAGGCTTCATTGATTTGCCGCATGACTATAGTCTTCTCATCGAGCAAGGTGACAGAATACTGGTAGTAGATAAGCTTCCGGTAGCAGATGAACTTCCCAAATGAACACCCTCATGATTTTTTTCTGTCTTTTGAACCCCTGAAGTTCTGAATGTAATTACTTTGATTGGGTAAAAAAATCTATGTTAGCTGCTATTGTCGTAGTGTTGTATGTAATGCTGCTCTTAGTTTTTGACTCTGTCTAAAATAGCTAATTGAAACCGGTTGTTGATAATTTCCGTGAATTATGCTAGTATATAAAACAATTCCCAATATCTATTCTAAGAATATTTCCATGCAGTTCAAATAGGGTTGTAATTTCCCCAAAAAATTACACCTGTTCAAAATAATTAAATGTCGAACTAAACCGATAAATCCTAAGCAAAAAAATTTGCCTACGAGCTCCATTGTAATGCAATACTTGAATCAGGTTTTTTTTTTGTTTTACGTTTTTGTTAATGTGGTCACTTTTACAATTTCAATGTTAAATTATGTTCTTACTGTTGCAATATGGTAATTTTTGTTCTGTTCTAGTCGTTGTTGAATTGTTTATGGAAAACTATAAACTGTTTCCCAAATCGAATAGAGCACATAACCAACACTAGTCGGAATTTGAAATAGTGCAGTTGATCTGTTTTCATCTCCCATTATCTTTGATCCCCCAAATATTGATGGTTTACGTATTCTTGTCAGCATAAGCATACAATTTCGGTGTTATATTAACTTATTTTTCTCTTGACTAAATATGGGATCATTACTATTTGCTACCAGGTTGTGTTAAGGTGGAGAATTGCTTGATCGAATACTGGCTAAGTAAGCAATTATTTAGTTTATTATGTTGTTCAGAGTTTGTTATGGGTTTGCTGCTTATATGGTCAGCTAACATAATTTCCTGCTTGTCAATCAGAAAGGACAGCCGATATACAGAGAAAGATGCAGCAGTGGTTGTACGTCAGATGCTAAAAGTCGGTGCTGAGTGTCATTTACATGGGCTAGTTCATCTTGATATGAAGCCTGAGGTAGATAATTAATTAGGACGTACGAAATTCAAAATTCCAGTTTAAAGAGCTTACAATGACAGATTTCCTTGTATTTCCTATTTGCATACCATTCACCTTTGAAGGCCACCGACTTTGGACTATCAGACTTCATAAATCCGTGTATGTACCTAAATAATACTCAATCGTTGAATGCGTAAACTTCTTTCTGTGCCATAGTTTTTAGATCCATCCTTAGCTGCTTCTTTGATCTATGACCAATATCGCCTACAACTTGAAGTTTAATTTGTCTAATAATCATTTTCTTCTTGTGTATGTAAACTGTAAAGTGATTGACAAGGGCAATTTTAATGTGATGGGGCTTGAACCGAGAGCATGAGTCCCACGATCATCATCCTTCAAGGACTTAATCAACTAGCTTAGATTTTCGTAAAATCATACTTTACTACTTATAATCATAGTAGTAGGGATATTTGGTTCACTTTTAAGTGCTTTGATTGCTTGATCCTTCCGTAAGTATCCTTGGTTTTCCTAGATAAGTCTTTATGGCAAAATTTAAATGCTGATAGGCAAAATTTGTATTCTTGCAGCGAGAAAATTCACTGATATAGTTGGTAGTGCCTACTATGTTGCTCCGGAAGTATTTAAACGGAAATCTGGACCAGAGTCAGATGTCAGGAGGAGTAAACTCTACGACAAGGACCCAAAGTATCCTTTTATATAGCTTTAAGGACCTCAAATATTTTTATCTACCTTTAAGGACCTCATCACATGTTTTGGACCAAAATACCCTTATCTTTATTTATAATTTTCATATATTTAAAAAAAAAAACGTAACAAAACTTCAAATCATCGGTTAATCTATTTTCCGAGTAACTCTAAGACGTCGGTACGGAAATTCTCTTGTTATATATAGAACTTTTACAAATATCTAATAGAAATTTAGATTATTTATCATTTTTGAATATTTTCTTAAATTACACATGTCCTTCTATTATTATTTTTCATGTTATAGATATAAATTAACATTTTAATTTTATTTTTCGTTAAAAATACGCTTATATTAATAGCCCAAAAACGACAATAACCCAACCCAAGAAAGGTGTGAGTTTTTATTTAGGGTCATGTACGAGATGATAATTTAACCCGGATATTGACCCAATCCTACCCGATATAAAGATTCAGAGTTTTTTTTTTGGTATCATTTCTCCATACTAACTTGTATATTTAATAGTCACAAGTTCAGATGGTAGCTTAGTAACATATGAAAATTTACTACAATAGTTATAAAATACTTCGTATTATTTTGCGCAGTACTAATGTCGATAATCAACAAAATTAAATAAGTAATTTAGCTAGTGAGCAATTGAGCATATCCCATCATTGAATCACTAACTAATACGGAGTACTACGTAAGACACAACTTCACGACCATGTGTTGCTTTGTTATTAGGCAAGTCTTTCGTCATACGGGACAAGACTCGTCGTAAAGCAAAAAAAAAACCCAAAAGCTTGTCGAAACCCGTGAGGGTTGCAATTGGGCCTAGGCCAATTTGCGTATCCCCCTCATTTTAATTGCCAAGTCCGTCCCAACTCAACCCGACCTAACCCATGTTTACTTCTAGTTGGCGCGTTACAATTAAATTTTGTTTCCGTTCCGAAACACGATCGTCATCAATACTTAGACGTTACAATTATAACCAATAAGTATTTAGAAATGATAATATAAATAATAGGGCATTTTGGTCTAAAATATGTGGAGAGGTCCTTAAAACTTCATAATAATAGTTGAGGTCCTTAAAGTAACATTTGATGATAGTTTGGGTCCTTGTTGTGGTGTTTACTCATGTCAGGAGTAATGGTGTCATCACTTATATATTGCTCTGTGGGATACGACAGTATTGGGATAAAACTGAAGATGGTTAATTCAAAGAGGTATATGTTTCTTTCTTCTTTTCAAAGCCTTAAACTTTGTAGTATATTGGTTTGAAGAAGTGCTTTAATTTTTTCTTTCTATTATTTTATCAAGAATCAAGATGTTTCAATCACAAACCAAGACGTTTTTGTATACTCTAAATTTGACAACTTATCAAAATGGGTTTACCATCAAACTGTTTATCAAAAAGGATTCAGTTACGCATATATCTTGTTTTTAACCCGTATTCGGATCATTTATGTTTGGTGTTTTCTATGTTTTTGAACCTGTTTAGTATTAACATTATACCCACAATATCTTCCTCCCTAAACAAGGCAACAATCAACCCTTCAATCAAGAAATGAAAGATTCATTCACATTGTAAATATAGCATGATTATGATACTGCATAAAGGCTCCTTATATTGTCCATAATTAGATGATATTCTAGCTTATAAATACATGTAACATATGCTCATTGTATGTATCAAAAACAGTAGTAATACAAAGCTTATATGGTATCAAGAAGCCATCAAAGATCCACTAAAAACCGACTACAACCACGGCACACCACATTCAAACGTACAACCCTTCAACCACCCAAAACAGTCCAGACTACCACCATGCCAACCACTGAAGCAACCGTACCCAACCCACACTAGTCAGCCGCTCCACTCACCTCACTAAACCTCAACCATTGTGTTAAACTCACCTCACTCAACTACTCATCATGGCATTTTCAACTTACCCATATACTATTCGGGTTTAGCCTATTAGGCTTTCTCGATGGTACCAATCCACAACCATCTCCAACCATTACTAGTGCTAACAACACCGAGACACCAAACCCGACCTACTTTACGTGGCTAAAACAAGACGGCCTCATTCTAGGTGCCCTCATGGGCACTCTTTCCACCACGGTACAAGCCCTAATAGTCCGTGCAACCACATCCAAGGAAGCATGGGACATCCTTGCCCGTACCTATGCTAACCCCTCACGCGCTCATATTCTCCAAATAAAAGACCGTTTCGACTCAATCACAAAAACAACCGACCAAACCATCACGGATTACATGAATGCAATCAAAGCTTGCATCGACCAACTTGCGCTCATGGGCAAAATAATTGACCCGGAAGACATAGTGTCTAAAGTCCTTAGGGGCCTTGACTACAACCTTTATAAACCGGTAATGGACACGGTCCGAGCCCGTGATAACCCCATTTCCTTCGAAGCACTACACGAGAAATTATTGCAACACGAACTTTTACTAAAACAATATCCAACCAATGATATATTTCAACCCACTGCAAACCCGTCTTATCGTCAATATAACAACAATCGTAACTACTCACGACAACCAGCCACATCCTACAATAACCACTCTTCCCAGCACACACCGTACACCAAGCCACCACCACGGCCCTTCAAAGGCCGCTGCCAATGGTGTCGCCAAATTGGCCATGTTATTGCCGATTGTCCATTATTCCGCAAGCTATTCCCCACCATCATCTTTCCCGAACCACCAACCCGCCAGCACCAAAACGCAGCACCACATGCCAACACCGTGACCCACTCTGCCTTCAACCCGAACCCCAACTACTTGCTGGATAGCGGTGCTTCCCACCATGTCACTCATGACATCGACACACTGGCTCTTTATTCTCCTTACATGGGGTCCGATGAGCTTCTAATAGGGGACGGATCCGCGCTCCAAATTGACAACATAGGTTCATTCACTCTACCTTCAACCTCTCTTAAATTTAATAACGTACTACATGTTCCACGCATTTCTAGAAATATTATATCAATCTCGCAATTATGCCGAGACAATAATGCCTATGTTGTTTTCTCACCCTTTTCATTTGTTATAAAGGCAATTTCGACGGGAGCAACGCTACTCCAGGGGCCGGCTAAAGACGGAATTTATGAGTTGAGCTCGTCGCAACCAAAAGCCTACTCAATTCACAAGGGCTCGACTCCAATTTCATGGCATCATAAGTTAGGCCACCCAACCTTTGATGTAATGAAAATCATTAATAAAAATTTACCGTTTCATTTAACAAATTTTTCGACTTGTGAATCGTGCAACATTAGCAAAAGCAACATTGATCATATATAGACAATAATAAAAAGAGAGAGATGAGAGAGAAAGTTGGAGAGAGAAAGCTCCTTCTTTGGATTCCTAGGGTTTTGTGCAAAGGCAAAAACCTTATCTAATTCTCAATCTCTTTGTCAGTAAAACAATAATTAATTAATAATAGATATCAATTACTACTCTCATATAGTATTGTATTAATCTTTTAGTAACTAATAATGGATGTTAACACAGTATTGAATGAGGCCCGATTAACTGTTTCGACTAAAATCAATGAGCTTAATTCTGAGGTTGGAACTGATGATACGCGAGTGAATGAATGGCAAGTTGTTGGTTCTAGGAAGAAGAAGACGGTTAATGGTAGTGCTCAGGAGGGGAAATTGGCACCAATAGCTGAACATGTGGATGAATCCTCTTCCATTAAAGGTAATCTTCTCAAGATTTCAATTGATGATGTTAAAGAGGAAATTGCTTATTGGAATACTGTTGTGTATGGCTATGTTATGGGGGCGAATCCACCTAGAATGGTAATGGAGGGATATATACGGAGAGAACTGAAAAATTATACTATATCGAAGATAGCTTTTCTTCCTAATGGGATGTTTGTGATTCGATTTGAGACGAATGAACATCAAAAATTGGTTCTGGATAGAGGTATTATGTTATTTGATGGGAAACCAGTGATTCTAAGACCTTGGGATGCAGATGTGAAAATGTCAAAAGTCCAGGTTAAGAATGTGCCTATTTGGGTAAAATTGATGGGACTTGATTTGAAATTTTGGGGTAATGCTTGCTTGGAGAAGTTAACATCCTTGATAGGGAAGTATGTAAGGGTGGATGAACTCACTCAGAGTAGGAATCTCCTGGGATTTGCTAAGGTTTTAGTTGAGGTTCAGGTTGATCAAACATTTCCTGATAAAATAGTATTTGAGGATGAGAAGGGTCAGGAAGTTATGGTGTTGGTGGAGTATGATTGGGTCCCTATCACCTGTACAAGTTGTAATGGGATGGGGCATTCTGCAAAGGTGTGTAAAAAGGGGAAGTCTTCTGCACCCATCAAACCTGTGAATATTCAGCCAAAACAAGTTTGGAAGAGGAAAGAAAACCCTCATGTACTGCTGGATCCTGTTAATTTTCCTGCTTTAACTAGAGTTCAGCAGGTTGTTGAGGTAGTGGAATCTGCTCAGAAGGAGAAGGAGAGTGAAATGACTCCTGCCAATACACCAATGAATATGAGCTATAGCTCTCTGTTTACTCCTGCTAGAATAATCACTAAAATGACTAGACATGAGACTCGAATTCCAGGTGGACATGAGGAGGATTTTGTTGTTAAATTCAATAATGGTGTGGGTATGTCTGCTCTAGAAGTGGATAAAGGAGGTGGAGAGGTAGGGCCTTCCTCTCCAAATGACTAGAATGGGAGTATGGAATGTCATTAAATGGTATTTGCATCAGAATGACATTGAGTTGTTTGGGCTCCTAGAGACCAGGGTCAAATCTGGTTCTCTAAATAAGGTAGTTAGTAGTGTGTGTAATGGTTGGTCTTATGTTACAAATCATGATTATCATAATGGTGGTAGGGTGTGGGTACTGTGGAAATCTCAAATCCTGCAGGTATCTACTTTGGAGATGAATGCACAGTATGTTCATCTCAGAGTAAACAGGCTAGGAGAAGCTGATTTTTTTCACTGTACTTTTGTTTATGGTTTTAATAAACCTGAGGAGAGAGTTGGACTGTGGGAGGATATGATTAGGATGAATAATAACTACCCTTGGATTGTTTTGGGTGACTTTAATAATGTAAGGTATGCTGGTGAGAAGATTGGTTTACCTGTTAGGGATGCTGAGATTATTCCTTTTCAAAGGGCCATTAATCTGAGTGACCTGCAGGATATGAAGACTCTTGGTGCTTTCTTCACTTGGAATAATAAGCAGCCAAGTGGTACTAGGGTCTTTAGTAGGATTGATAGAGTTCTGGTGAATGAGGTGTGGATCAGAACCTGGCCTAATCAATATGCTTTCTATGGACCTGAAGGGGATTTTGACCACTGTCCTTGCATCATTGAGGAAGGAGCTGTCAGTGTACCCAGAATTAAACCTTTTAAATTCTATAATATGTGGTGTAAAGTTCCTGAGTACAGGAGGATTGTACAAGATGGATGGCAAGTGGTAGTTTCTGGGACTCCAATGTATTGTGTGGTGAAAAAGCTTAAAGGACTTAAGAGGAGCTTGAAGAGGTTAAACAAGGAACTATTTTCTGATATTGAAAGGAATTCAGATGTGGCATATGAGTTGCTCTTGGTGAGTCAAAGGAATTTGCAAGCCAACCCATCTTGTCCTACTCTTATGGATATTGAATATCAGACAAGGAACAACTATTTACTCCTCAAACAAGCTAAGGAGGATTTTTTGAGGCAAAAAGCCAAATGTAAATGGGTTAAGGAGGGGGATATAAACTCAGCCATGTTTCATAGAGTTATCCAGTAGAGAAATATGCAAAACAAAGTGTTTAGGATTGATGGTATTGATGGCATTACTTATACCAATCCTAATGAGATTGCTAAAGCTTTTGAGCAGTATTATATTCAGCTTCTAGGAGTGGCTGGGCAGACTGAGGGATTCAGCCATGGAGTTATGCAATCTGGACCAAGGGTGATGGTTGAGGACTGGCCAATGTTGTGTCAGATTCCAACAAATGATGAGATTAAGGATGCTCTGTTTTCAATACCTTGGGACAAGAGTCCAGGGCCTGATGGGTATAGTAGTTGCTTCTTCAGAACCAGCTGGGATATCATTCAAAATGAGGTGTGCAGAGTTGTTAAGGATTTTTTTAGATCAGGTAAGCTTCTGAAGCAGATTAATTGCACTAACCTTGTCCTGATTCCCAAAGTTGATAATCCTGTTACAGTGAAAGATTTTAGACCTATAGCTTGTTGTAATACTATTTACAAGATCATTGCTAAGGTGTTGTGTCAAAGGTTGAGTTCTGTTCTTCCTGAGATTGTTAACCCTGCACAAGCTGCCTTCATAAAAGGTAGAAGCATTATGGGGAATATTCTGATTGGACAGGATCTCATCAGGTTGTATGCACGTCCAGCTGCCTCCCCTAGATGCTTGATCAAGGTGGATCTTAGGAAGGCTTATGATTCTATTGAGTGGGACTTTGTGGAGCAGGTATTACTAAATCTTAACTTTCCTGAGCATTGCATTAAACTGCTTATGCAATGCATCACTACTACTTCCTATTCTCTGGTAATTAATGGAGGTGCTCAGTGTTTCTTTCCTGGTAAGAAAGGTCTTAGACAAGGGGACCCTTTGTCTCCTCTTCTTTTTACTTTGTGTATGGAATACCTGAGTAGATTAATGAATGTGGTAAGTCAAACAAGGGGGTTCAAGTTCCATCACTTATGCAAGAGCTTGAGGCTTAACCATTTGATGTTTGCTGATGACCTTTTAATTTTCTGTAAAGGAGACTTGAGGTCTATTTTTCTGATCATGGAGGGGTTTAAACACTTCTCTGTGGCCTCTGGATTGCATATCAACAATGACAAGTCTGACATTCTGTTGAATGGGGTAAAACCTGACACTGAAATGCTGATTTTGGAACATACTAGGTTCAAGAAAGGTTCTCTACCCTTTAGATACCTTGGGGTTCCTATGTCTCATAAGAGACTTACAAAGGTTGAGTGTAATATTTTGGTGGAGAAGATGACTGCCAGGATCAAAGGATGGAATAAGAGAAAGATTTCTTACACTGGCAGACTCACTTTAGTCAAATCTGTACTAAGTACAGTTCAGAACTATTGGGCACAAATCTTTGTGTTACCTATGGGTGTGCTGGATAAACTGAAAGCTTTGTGCAGGAATTTCCTTTGGGAAGGTGCTGAGAATTACTCAAAGGCTCCTTTAGTGGCTTGGAATTGTTTATGCAAAGGTAAGGATTATGGGGGGTTAGGGCTGGTTGATGCTAGAGTTTGGAATTGTGCAGCTGTAGGAAAGTTGGTGTGGTGGATAGCTCTGAAGAAGGACCACCTATGGATCAAATGGATAGACAAAGTCTACCTTAAAGGCAGGAATTGGCAAACATACTCCCCCTCAACTTACAGCTCTTGGGCATGGAGGAAGATATGTGAAGTGAAGACTATGATGCTGCCTGCTCTGATTAGGGAAGATTGGATGAGTGCAGACAAGCCTTATAATATTGCTAATGGTTACTCTTGGCTACAGAGCAATGTAGAAGACAGGAAGGGTTGGTGCAGGATTGCTTGGAACAGATTGAATGTGCCTAAGCACTGCTTCATTAGCTGGTTAATGTGGCAGAGCAGATTGCTTACCAAAGATAGGTTACATAGAATGGGGATTGATAATGATAGACTGTGTTTATTATGTGGGGAGCAAAATGAGGATCATCAACATTTGTTTGCTGAATGTAAGTTCACAAAGGATTGCTATAACCTAATGGCTCATTGGATTCAGGTTAATGATCAGGTTTTCTACAAAGCTGACAGACTACTTAGCATGAGGAACAAAACTGGTTTTCAGAGGAAGGTTTGTTGGGCTCTAATCTCAGCATTGCATTATGGTATCTGGAGAACTAGGAATGTCTGCAGGATGGACCATTTTGTTACTCGGCCAGGGACATTGGTGGATCAAGTTAGAAGTGATATGAGATTGAGGTTGTTAAATGTTAAGCTTGGGAAGATATCAAATAAGGATATTAATTGGTGTAGAGAATTGAAGTTGATGTAATTAGGCTTTTATGCTTAGATGAGTCATGTTTAGGAGCATAGTTTTAAGTTGTATTGACTTTTGATTGATTTATAAAATTCTTACATTGGTACCAAAAAAAAAAAAAAAAATTGCCATTTACGACATCAACCTTTAAAACCAACGCACAATTAGACCTAATATACTCCGACGTATGGACAAGCCCAATATACTCTCGAGAAAAATATAAATACTACGTCATTTTTGTAGACCACTTTAGTAAATACACTTGGCTATTTCCACTAAAACATAAATCCGACACAACCAAACTTTTTATTCGCTTTAAAGCGCTAGTAGAAAAGTACTTCCAACGACCAATCCGGCAATTCTTCTCCGACAATGGAGGCGAATTTCAAAAATTAAACCCAACTCTACTAGACAACGGTATAAGTCACTTCACCTCACCACCTCACACACCTGAACATAATGGGTATGCCGAAAGACGACATCGCCACATTGTTGAAACAGGCCTTGCGCTACTATCTCATGCCAATCTACCAACCACATTATGGCCATTTGCATTCAGTACCGCAACATACTTAATTAATAGACTACCTACAGCTACACTAAAAGGCTCCACACCATACTTCCAACTACATAATAATCAACCAAATTATACAAAACTACACAATTTCGGATGCCTTTGCTATCCTTGGCTCAAACCATACACGAAGCACAAATTGGACTACCACTCAACTCCATGTATTTTTGTAGGCTATTCGTCCACTCAAAGTGCATTCCATTGTCTTGATCCTAAAACCAATCGTCTATACACCTCCCGTCATGTCAAATTTATAGAAGATGACTTTGCCTACTCCCATCTACTTCAACACACGGCCACAACCACCAACACCAATTCCGACGATTGGTGTCATCTCATTCTACCCTTATTACCCACACCTACACCTCCACCTCCTCCCATCACAACCGTGCATCCCAATCATCCTCCAATCCGCCGTGTCTACACTAGACGAACTCCAAGACAAGAACAACCGGTAACCATAGATACACCAACTACTACCTCAAATCATGATATACCGACTATTACTACAACCCCATCGATCCCACATCAACCGCATCGCACCATTACCACTCGTCTTGACAACAATATACGGTGTCCTAACCCCAAATATGCCAACCTCGCTACTGCTTCCGCTACACCCAACTCACTTCCAAACACGGTTAAACAAGCTCTTATCTCACCACAATGGAGACATGCTATGCAAGCCGAATTTCAAGCACTCGAGACCAACAACACCTGGACCTTAGTTCCTAAACCTCTATCTCAAAATATAATAGGCTGTAAATGGGTTTATCGCATCAAATATAATCCTGACGGTACCCTTAAACAACATAAAGCACGCTTAGTGGCGAAAGGATTCCACCAATGACCCGACATCGATTATACAGAAACATTCAGCCCAGTTGTTAAACCCACAACCATTCGTCTCATACTAACCCTCGCTGTCACTGAATCTTGGCCACTTCGTCAACTTGACGTAAACAATGCCTTTTTGCAAGGAACCCTACATGACAATGTCTACATGACTCAAGCGCAAGGATTCGTCGATAGCTCCAAACCAGACTACGTATGCAAATTGCAGAAAGCTATTTACGGTCTGAAACAAGCTCCTCGAGCATGGTACACTGAACTAAAAACGTACCTAGTAACCTACGGTTTTAAACAATCACTTTCCGACTCCTCCTTATTTATCTTAAAGCTCAACAACATATGCATCTACATGCTTGTCTATGTTGACGACATTATAGTTACGGGTCCAAACCAACTTCACCTCCAACATTTTATTTCTAACCTATCCAAACGCTTCTCCATCAAAGACCTCGACCCTCTATCCTATTTCCTAGGGATTGAAGTCACACCCAACACTCTTGGCCTTCATCTAAACCAATCCAAATACATACATGACCTCCTCGTCAAATACAAAATGGACAATGCTAAACCTACTACTACACCCATAGCTACTGACCACCATTTTATCCGTGAGGATAACAAACCGATTCAAGACCACTCGGACTATTGCGCTATAGTAGGCAGTCTCCAATATCTCTCTCTAACACGACCCGACATTGCCTTCACAGTTAATCGGCTAGCTCAATTTCTTCACCACCCTACCGCTATGCATTGGTTAGCTTTGAAAAGACTCCTTCGCTACCTACAAGGCACTCAACATCACGACATTCAACTTTATCGAACCACCCCCCTCTGTCTTCATGCGTTTTGCGACGCTGACTTCGCAGGTGATAAAGACAACTACATATCCACCACTGGCTTTATCATTTATCTAGGTCGAAACCCAATCTCTTGGACTTCAAGAAAACAACGAGGCCTCGCACTTTCCACAACCGAGGCTGAATTTCGTGCTCTCGCCGCTGTCACCACCGAAACCCTCTGGCTAAAAAACTTACTCACTGAGCTACATATAACAATCACCACACCACCAGCACTATATTGTGACAACATGTCCGCCACACTCTACGCCAAAAATCCGGTCTTCCACTCTCGCATGAAGCATATGGCTCTTTCCTTCCATTTCGTCCGTGAACAACTCCAGCTTGGAAACATCCGCATCCAACATGTCGCCAGCAAGGACCAACTAGCAGATGCCCTTACAAAACCACTCCACAAGCATCACTTTCATGAACTACGAGACAAGATTGGACTTCTTGCTCCGACGTCCATCTTGAGGGGGCGTATTAACATTATACCCACAATATCTTCCTCCCTAAACAAGGCAACAATCAACCCTTCAATCAAGGGATGAAAGATTCATTCACATTGTAAATATAGCATGATTATGATACTGCATAAAGGCTCCTTATATTGTCCATAATTAGATGATATTCTAGCTTATAAATACATGTAACATATGCTCATTGTATGTATCAAAAACAGTAGTAATACGAAGCTTATATTTAGTTTATATACTTAAATATTTGGTATTGAAGTTAACAGAAAATGGTTTATTGTTTCAGGTTTTACGTAACAAGCCTGATTTTTGACGTAAGCCATGGCCTACTATTGGTGAAAGATCCTCATGTTCGACGTAAGCGCTTGCTAAAGATCTTCCATTGAAGCTAAAAGAGACTCGTGTTATGGAAATTGTTGAAGCGGTAATTACACTTGTTTGTCCTGCATTCCCAATCTTACATCCGCGTTTTTTTTTTTTTACATTTTGACTTATTCTCATATGAGTCGGCAAGGTTGCCTAATTCGATATGAATACGCCACATTCATTATGCGATACATGATTAACAGTGTGTTTGTCAATAGATTTTTGCTTCTAAGCAAGTTTCATGATAGATTACGCTTGCACCGATTTGTGGTTTGTTAGGGATTGAACGAATTCAATTAACTCAGGGAGAGGATCAATGAACATCTTGATAAATCACAAGAGTGACCTATTTTATCTGGTAGTTGTTTCATAATGCCAGTTTTTTAGGATATGGGTGTGTGACTTTAGTTGAATCGGGTTCTCGTTCAAAGACCGTCTCTCAAGGGACTATTTATTTCATATTTCTTCGAGTAACATTTTTATATTGGGATCTTTATTCTATTGTGCTTGCCTTACTGCAGATTGACAGTAACACTGATGGCTTTGTGGATTTCACCGAATTTGTGGCGGCGACTTTGCAGGTTCATCAATTACATGAGCTTGACAATGAGAAATGGCAAGAGCTGTCACAAAGAACTTTCAAGAAGTTTGATGTCGATAAAGATTAAAGATGGATATATAACTCCTGATAAACTCAGAATGGTAAGTTTATTAGTTTTCGGCTACCATTGAATTTGTTTCATATATCAGAGGATCACTACTAATCTACAATCTATTATCTACTATTATGCGATCATTGTTATTTGTTACGTGATCTTTCTTGTTTGATCTATTCGACTTTAGGCTGTATAGCAAAGTTAAGTTTTTGAACCCTAGATTTCTAGATCTAATTACTATGATATGACATCCTCTCTTTCAAATTTCTGAAAGATAGAAGTTGCATTCTCTTACTATAAACACATTTGCCGTGTCTGCATTTTCTTCAGTGAAGTAATTTGCTACTAAATATCAAAATAAGTACGGAGTACTAAATTTACTGAACTTACTTTGTTTGTGTGTGTTTTCTTCGTGCAAGTGCATTATGTATTGTTTTTTGCATTTAATCCTGTATACTCTTTCAAATAAAAACAGCACACGGGCTTGAAGGGATCAATGGAGCCACTTTTAGAGGAGGCCGACATTGGTAAAGATGGAACAATAAGCTTAGCCGAGTTCTGAAGGCTTCAGATATGTCGGCCATCATGAGCTCACGTAATGTAGCTAGTCCATCTTGCCCTCCTACTTGCATATTGTGAGAGGGCACTATCCGTCTTCAGCTGACGATGGATAGTGCCCGTCTTCAATGAGAATTTGTGAAAATAAAATGTGAAAGTATAAGTCTAACTAATAGGCATGAAACTAAAAGTAGAACCTCTCAGACTCTATTGTAAATTTTGTGAAGTAAATTGAAGTAAAACGAAAGGGAAGATAAATTGAAGTCACAAGACAAGGACAAATGAGCAAGTGCAAGTAAGCAGAGACCTATGTTAATCTACTTGAGCTTCAAGTGTTGGAGTAACTCCCGATACAAATAAGAGTACTCCCTCTGTTCTAATCATTTATCTAATTTTAGAATTCTTTGGGAGAGGTATTTCAGTCAAAGAAAATAGATAATTGGGATTTAGGACGAAGGAAATACATAACTATTCTAACTCCAAAAGGGTCGTCTAAACACAAAATTGAGCCCCGGTTTCACTCACGAACACAACACTGAAGGTCAGTGTCGGAGACTAATTTCGCTAAGGGCAGCCAATTATCTTCTAAAAATCCTACAAAACTACAACCAAGAATCCAAGATATACAAAAAAAACTAAATTTCCTAATAAAAAAAGATAAACTAATCGACCTAAACTACATTATCCAGCGTTAATCAGCTAAATTGAGTAGCCTTATAATCCTTGAAGCTTACTTCCGCTTAGCATTCCACCAAATTATCTAGTATAATTAAAAAGGCTACTCCACTTTTAGTAGTTTAGTTTACACTTGAAATCCAGTTGAGGCTTGTTATCTTAATTCAAGTGGATAAGGCAATATTTTAATCGGTTGTGAGAGAAGAAGATAGAAAAGAGAAAGTGGCTAGCAATCCTAAACATATTTTGGTGCGTATCTTATTTAGATTTCCGCTTTAGATTGTCCACATATTTGTGAAGTTGTTTCATTTTTGTTTAAAATACAAGTTAAGGTTGGTAATTCTTCATATTGGTGAACCAAGCTCTATAATTAAATTATACATCAAAATTGTGAAAAGAAGATGAAAAAAGAGCTTATATGTTTTTTTTTATCTGTATAGCTTATTCTTCATATTTGCTTTCCACTTTAGATTGTCCACAAATATTTTGGAGCATCTAAGCTAAAATAAATCCAAAACCTTTGTCAAAAGGACATAAAAAAAATGTTATATCTGCAACTCTTGATTGAATCAACCTTAAAGATGGAAAAAAAAGAAATCACTCTTCCTTCTTGCGTACGATCAAAGAAGAGAGAGAAAACCAAAAAAACCAAAAAATCTTTAATCTGATCCACCACATCCAACCGCCTCCTCTCGACACCCTTGCTCCTCTATCCAACGGCCGACCGCCGGAGATGAGGCGGGCTTTTTGCTCATCTCCGGCGGAACAATTCACTGTTTTTGTTTAGATACCCGTCTCCGATCATGGTGGCCGACATTTGTGAAGTGCGACTCCGCTATTGTCTCACCTGGAGAGCCTCTATTTTCAATCGGATTGTCTTATCCCTGTTTGATTACCGGGTTGTCGTTAGTTTCATCCTTTAATTGAAGTTGCTCCTGCTCTAGCTTCGCTTTTTTAATCAGTTTGTCTGTTCCGCTGACCGTTGTCGTGGGATTTTCGGGTCCTTTTGAAACCGGGAACAGTGTTCCCCTTCCCCCATTGTTTCCTGGTTTCAATTTGTTCTCTGTTGAGGCGCTGTAGAGATGAAAATGGTATGTCGGCTCTCGTACTAACTGGTATCGTTGTTTTTGGACTGACATAGTGTTCCCCTACCCCTCGCCCCTTCCCCCACTTGTTAGTCCAGGGAGAACATGCTTTTTCGTAATCCCTTGCCTGATTATTATTTTCATCTCTTTTTGTTGTCTTTTGTTTCCCTTGTCGCGGTCAGACTAGACATCTCTGGTTTTAGGCTAGCTGTTGCTATTAGGTCCGAGGGTCACTAGCTTCGTGTGGGTTAATTATTACAGTTGTCTTGTTAATCCTACTGGTTGTTTGATAGGTTTATTTCTCAGTGAGATTAGGGTGGAATATGTACCATTCCTTATGTATGTGGTGAGTCCTTGATCGCTTGGGTTTTAATTGGGGTGAATTGTTGGATCGTGTCGATATGAGCCTGGTTGTGGAGTTGGTTGGTTTGCTGTGGTGGTTTTCTTCTTCATGAAACAACTTTGTTGGAATGTTAGAGGATTAAATAACCCTCTTGCTTCTACTATTGCGAAGACTAAATCTCTTCTTTCCAGTTCTTACTATGATTTTCTGTTCTTATCTGAAACAAAATGTAATGTAGACTTAGTTGATTCTATCTTTCGTTCTTTGGGATTTTCTAGAAGCTTTGGTGTTGATGCTCGTGAAACTAAAGGAGGCCTCTGGTTTGGTTTTAGGTCCGATGCTAATTTTGAGTGTATTTTTGCCTGTCAAAATTTCATTATCGTCAAAGTCATACAATGCAAAGATAGTTTTTGGTACTTGTGCCTTATCTATGGTGAACCAGTCACTCATAAACGAGAAGTTGTTTGGAATTCTCTTAGTCATTGGATTCGCTCTTTTGAAAACCCTTTTCTTCTTTTGGGGGATTTTAACCAAGTGGATTACCAAGAAGACAAATGGGGAGGCAGTAAAGGACGGATCAGTGGTGCTTCACTATTTCATAAATGGAAGGCTGAACATTTATTGATGGACATTCCATATAAGGGGCCAAGATTTACATGGTGTAATATGAGGGAAGATAATAGTGTAGTATTGGAACGGCTTGATAAAGGTTACGGATCGTGGGATTGGAATAACATTTTTCCCAATTCGGGTATTACTCACCTCCCCATTCAAGTTTTGGACCATGCGCCTATTATTTTTGAAACAGACTTACTTATTTGTAATGGCAAAAGACCTTATAGAATGGAGGCTTGGAACCTGGATTATGATGAATGTATTTGCTTAGTTCGTGATGAATGGCCTAGTCCTGTCTCAGGCTCTGTTTCTGTCCGGATGATTCGTAAATTATCTAGAGCCAGAAACTGTATGCGTCTCTGGTCTATATCTAAGAGAAAAGAATGGAATAAGAAATGGAGTGACTTTGATGACACTTTGGTAAAAGGTTTGCATGAAATTGAGACTATGGGATCGACTAGAGCTTTCACTACTGCCTATGCTAGTCAAGTGGAGTATGCTAAGGTTTCGGCTAAATATTGGAAACAACGTGCCAAGATTAAATGGAACTCTGAGGGTGATACTTGCTCCAAATACTTCTTTAATTGGGTTAAGGGTAGGGCGAGCAGGAATTATATTGCTGGGATTAAAATGGATAATGGGGAGTGGAACTTCGACTGTGAGGTTACTAAGAGATTATTCGTACAATTCTATTATGGTCTTTTCAAGGAAGGAGCGAATGCGATCTCTTTTGATGAGTACTTCCCTTCAGTCAAAAGCTTGTTTAATGTCAATAAAAGGTTCCTTTCTTCAGATGACAGAGATGCTCTTGGTATCCGTTTCTCTTCTAAGGAGGTTCGTACAACAGTGTTTCAACTGGGCCCGCTTTAATCTCCGGGACCTGATGGTATTCCTGCTATTTTCTTCCATAAATGTTGGCACTTTATTAAACATGATGTTATTAGGACCGTCCGCGGAATAAAGATTAGCAGAATTAGTATACCTATCTCTCATATGCTTTTCGCAGATGACTCTATGTTTTTTATTGAAGGTAATCCTAAAAGTTGCGTTAATTTGAACAAAGTTATTAAGGATTACTGTCAAGCCTCGGGCCAAGTTATTAATGATAACAAATCTTCGATGACTTTAAGTTCGGGTTCCAGCCTTTCCTTTGCTCGAAAATGTTTGAAGACCTTTAATATATCTTGTGGCACTAATATGGGTTTCTACTTGGGTATTCCTATTGATGTGGGACTCTCAGGTCGCAGTAAAACTAAACGGGAAATTTTTGAGTTTATAATTGACAAGGTTAGGAAGCGGTTATCTTCATGGAATTGTATTCTTCTTTCATCGGCTGGTAGATTGGCTTTGATTTCTTCTGTATTGTCCTCCCTCTCTGTTTACTTTCTATCGGTATTTAAAATACCGGTAAGTGTGACTAAAAGATTAGATTCTATCTTGTCACATTTTTGGTGGGCGGGTCACAAGAAATCTTCTTCTATTAGTTGGTGTAGTAGGCTTTTCCTAAGTCAACCTAAAGGAAATGGTGGTCTGGGTATTAGACGTATGAAGGAGTTTAATCAAGCACTTTTAGCAAAGATTGGATGGAGACTCATCACCCACCCAAACTCTATTCTTAATAAGTCTATTGGTGCTAAATATGGGTTAAAATGGCAGGATGGTGATCTACTTTTTAATGATGGGAAGTGTAGTTCTTCATGGGGATGGAAAGGTATAGTCTGGGGCCTTCAACTAATTAAACCTCGTATAGCATGGAACATCTCCCCATCTTCGGATCTTCGTGTCTGGAATACTAAATGGGTTAATGGAACTGTGGCAAAACCTAAATGTTTAGAACTTCTTTCTGGTTCTCCTAATTTGAGCAATTTGAAAATCAAAAATCTTATTTATAACAACAATTGCTGGAAACATGGGCTCGTGACTATGTTTTTTGATCAAAGTTGTGTGAAGTACATTCTTGCTATTCCGATTAGGTGCTCTGAAGGTAGCGACAACTTTTTCTGGTCGGCTTCGTCGACTGGGAACTACTCGGTCAAGATTGGCTATCAGATTGCACTACAAAATTTTTGGAATACCTCGGCTACCCCTAAGGACCGCTCAAGGGTTCCAATTGCTTATATGGGTGTTTTTCAAAAAATTCTATGGAACCTACCAGGCCCAAGAAGTTGGATCATTCTTATTTGGAAACTTCTCACTGAAACTTTGCCCACTGGAGAAGGCTTCTTAAAAAGGGGTTTTGATGGATCCTTTACTTGCTTGCTATGTGATTCCCAACAAACGGAAACGCCTATCCACCTTTTCCGTGATTGTTCTTTTGCTAACAGACTTTGCGCCGGAAGCCTTCTGGGGATTAGGGCTCAGTCAGGGGATAACTTGACCTTGCAGTCTTGGGTGTGCAATTGGCTTTCTGTTCTTTTGAAGGTTAATAATAAACAAGAGGCGTGTCTTTCCTTCTTGTGTCTTATCTGGACTATTTGGGTAGTAAGGTGCAGAAAGGTATTTGATAATACCGAGTGTTCTCCAATTGGTGCTATCTTACTTTACCAGGAGTCGTTTAACCTGGCTCTTTCTGCTGAAGATAATAAATCGGGGTCTATTGATTTCCAAACTCGTTTGGAGGAAGACATGTCTAACCTTAGGAATGGAGTCTCCTACCCGTTGATTCAGAGTTCTCTGAGTTGCTCTCGGCCTGATATTTATGTAGATGCTACGTGGTCTAAGGTTCTTGCTGCTGGGTTTGGTGGGTGTATCATGTTTGGTAATAATGTTGTATCAGAATTTTGTATCAAAGGACGTGCTGAGAATGCCGAGCAAGCAGAAGCATTGGCAATTAGGGAGGCATTGAAGTGGGCGTTGTCTCATAACATCCTTCATATTAATGTTTTCTCTGATTGTCTGCAGGTTCTTGCTCAGGTCCTGAAGCTTTCCCAACTTAAGCACTGGACTAGGAATACGATTGATGACATCATTGATCTTGCGGCTAACTTTCATTGTATTTCTTTTGCCTTCGTTCCTAGAATTTGTAATAAAGGCGCTCATAGACTAGCTAAGCGTGCTATTAAATTGTAAAACTCGTTAATCCGATTGTCAAAAAAAAAAAAAAAAAAACCTTTAAGATGGAGGGCCCTTGACCTAATTTTAGTTGGAAATAGGCGCTGGCCAATATTCGCGATGAAGGAGCTTGCAACCGAAAAACTGATGAGCAGGGGCTTGTTTTAGAAGCTGAAAAGTTTGTAATCTAGTATTGCATAGAACCAACTGGTAGTCGCCGTTGCGTAAGGATGCCATGTAGTATACCGAGTCCTTTTTAATCGGATCCACATTTAGCAGTGTATAGTAGTCAGCAGCTACTATTGATTCCGGCACTTTGATGTCTTTGGGGAGCTTCGCCACATGCTTCCATGTTTTATCATGTTTTTCGTCATTCTCAAAACTAACGTCAAGTTTATAACTAGAACAACATCAGGGTTTGTCGTAAGAGCAACATTTTTTTTTTGAATTGATAATTCTTTCAAGAGAACAATCTACTGCTATCAATTTTCCAGAGCTTTCTAGTAATCCTCCCCAAGGTGTAGGTAATGGTAATGGTAGTCCGATAGCTCTCAAAGTCCCACGGAATCCAGGGGTAACATCAAACGGATTGAACGCGCCAAAATGAGGATAAAAGTGCATGCAAACCATTCCCTTACAAACTACGCCCGTAAAATGTCCGTTCGCAGATACCTCAATAGACGTTCCCATGGGGATTTCAACATCAATGTTTTTCCATTGACCCGCCTCCGATAGGTAAATATCAAACTTGAAATTTCTAAGTCGATTTCCTTTAAATGACCAATAATTAGGTAGGGACGGAAGCACAATAACTCTAAAATTACCTCCCTCTGGCCACACTAAACCAGCCCACCGAAACGGATATCCATGGGTTTGCGAAGGTGGCAGAGCAATCCATTGTTTGGTTAGCGGACTGCAAATGATGAAAACACCTACTTCAGTCGAACGATTGTAACTGAAACACAAAACCAATTCCTCGAAAATATTCACCACTATGAATGGATGATTAGGAAGAAATTTTAGGAATAGGATATAATCCTCAACCAGAGGCTTGTAGGTTATTAACAACATCCATGGTTTCTTCTGTTTTTTGATTCCGCTTTGCACCGAAAAGCCTTTAGCCACGAATAAAGGGTCAGAGATTATGGAACACCAATGCTTTGATACGGTTTTGCACCGGACTGCAGTGCGATAACTAGGCAACCGACATAAGATCTCAACCAAAATCTCATCGTTTACATGTTCCATTGATGTTTTTAAGTAGCTTCTCTTAACGTTTCTCGATGCATTCATCCTTGCTGATACAATCAAAGATTCCTACTGAGATGTTTCGTTGTTTGTGGCAAAATATTATTTAACTTATTTGATAACCCGTGTTTATATCATATATATACATATAATATATGCCATATGGAGTAAACACTAAATAGTTGCAGGTCTCCTAATCTTCTCATGATTCTAATAAGGAAATATATTCCATAAATTTAGTTAAGAATTAAAAGTAGAGTTAACCATACAATTGGGACCTAAACTATCACTTTTTTTTACAGTTAAGGGCCTATATTATAAAATTGTACAGTTAAGGACGTGTAAGCTAACATCGTTAAGGCTTTGTTCATTTGGACTGAATTTGTCTGAACTGAACTGAACTTAATGAAGCTAAACTGAACTGAACTGAACTTATGATATATGATTATTTTAGACCGTTTCCTCTCTTTATTTTCTTATATTTCATCGCATTTAGTTTTGTTCGGCGTCGGTTTTATCGTATTTTGACCCTCATCTCGTAAACTCTCATACTATTTAATTCCGTCTCAATTCATAGGAGATATGTCAAGACAAGGACGAGACGGGATGAGAACCGAGAAACCGTCACAAAACTAAACACAATGAAGGAAGGAATAAAAGAAGAGGAAGAAGAGGAAACAAGGGTCTCAGCCGGTCAGGCCACCGGCAGCACCCAACATACCCACAAAGAAAGGAAGAAAAGGAAGAAAAAGAGGAGGAGGAGCAGAGGGGCTCAGCCGGTCCAGGCCACCGGCAGCCGGCAAGCCGGCTGAGCACCCCTCATAGGCAAAACAAAGCTTGAAAATTGGGAGAACATCAGGTGGTCTCAGCCGGTCCAAGCCACCGGCAGCCGGCTGAATGGCCGAGACCTATTTCACACGAGAAAACTCAAGTTTGAAGTCAGTGGGGCTCAGCCGGTCCAAGCCACCGGCGGCCGGCCAGACCGGCCAACCGGCTGAGAACCCCACTCCGCATTTCCACCTTCCTTCTTATTTTGAACTCTCAATTCCACCAACCTATATATACCCCTCTCCTAATTTGTTTTAGACACACAACCCTAGACACAAAAACCCTAGATTTTAGCTTTCAATATTCCTAATCACTATTCTAATCCTTTGATAATTAGCACTAATTATTCTACTTTTCTACTTAGTTATCTCTAGATCTAGTCTTTCCTTTAGCTAGTTTTGAACAATTGGGTTATAATTTGAAGACAAGAAGAGACTCTTATTTGATTATTAATCCAAGTTTCATCCTTTATTACAAGTTTTGGTATAATTCCTCATCCTTATTTCATTACTTGTCTTTTAATTACTTGTTCTTGTTTATTTACTTAGTTTTCATGTTGAATATGCCTTCTCTTGCTTATTTCATGTCAAAGTATCCATCTTTAATGTTTTTTTTCATTAGTATGTGTGAGTAGTGCCCTTCTAGGGTAGATGGGGGATCTTTTGTAGGTTCTTGGGGTTAGAATGTGGTTTTGATTATAAAAATCTAGTCTTTTAGTAATTCCTATATTTTGTGCACACCATGTGTTTGTGGAAATGCTAGAATGAGTAATTCATGCTTTCTTTCATCTTGTTGCTAGCTTAGGCGAGAGCTTGGCTTGTTTGTTGCTTGTGTGTGTTTATAGGAGTCTTGGGGGAGGTAGGGCGAGAATCCGACCAAACCTAGGCAAGGAACCGTCTTTCACCGAGAGGTGGAGACCTACCATTACTTATCTTTAGACCGACTTTACCTTCTACCATATTCAACCCCAACCTCATTAGTGAACCCATTTACCTTAGTTTTCTTAATTCTTGCTTTAAATCTCATAATTGCTTATTTGTTAAACTTAGTTAGTTTCACTCACCTTCAACTTGCTATTAGCTAGAACTAAACTAGAACTTGATTAAACCGCCTTAGAACCATAATTACCGTCCCTTGGGATACGACCCATGCAATGCCCAACGATAACTCGTCCGCTTGCGAGGTTAAGTAAAACCTACATCAACTTAATGGAGCTGAACTGAACTGAACTGAACAGAATTGAATTGAATTATACATAAATAATAAAAAGATAATAATAATAATAATAATAATATTGATAATATTAATCATTAGTAATAATAATATTATATTAATATAATCTAATAATAATCTAATAAGATATATAAAAAATATTATAGTAATAAAATAAAAAAATATAATAATAATAAAAAAATATTAATATGAATGATAACATTATTAATTATAGTAATAAATATATAAAATTAGGTAACTAAAAATAAATATGATAAGTATAATATAATAATATAATAATATAAACAATAATATAAAATATAATTTATAATTATAATAATAATAATATTAATAGAATTATAAAATTATTATTAATATAAATAGTAATAATATAATAATAATAATAAAATATTAATTGACGAGCTAATTTCACGTGTCGTTAATTCCGCTAATTAGCTATGGTCAAATAACAATTTATATCTCCTAAACAAACACAAACTATCTTAAATAAAGGTAGTAAATGGTAAGAATAAGGTCAAACCCAAGAGAAGGCGGGATTAACTAAATTAACTAATCTAGACTCTTGCTAAAAACCAATTAACAAAACTAATTACTAACTTATTACTCTAATCACTAATTATGACACTAATTAAGACACAAACTTAAATTAATTACAAACTATGATATTAACAATCACAAAAAATTGTAGGATAACACATATGGAGAAAGTTTGATTTGAGAAAGTGATTAACAAGCCTAAAATAACCAACAAGTACTTAAGATTCATATATTCAAATATAAAGAAACTAACTTAGTGTAATTTTCCCAAGTTCCATGTAACAACCCGTAATTTGAAACACCGAAATTATATTTGAAAAATAATAAATTTAATTTATTTTAATTTATTACGATTTATTTGAATTTATGATAATTTAATATAATTATTTTGAATTTATTAGGAATTAAAGAGTAGGTTATACGGTTTAAACCCGAACTTCATTTAACTATTCCCGAGTCAACTTAAGTCCCGAAACAAACCCGAAACCCGACTCCTACATGTGCCACACGCCCAAATCACCTTTTTCCCTCATTTTAAGGCTTTTGATTACTTTAATTAAACTAATACAAATATCTAAGATATTTGTAGCTTTATCGATCTGTCAACTTAAATTCTGCAACAAATCGCTTAAACCCGGACCCGACAACTCCCTCTTCCACACGCCTCTTTCTCTTCTCTTAGGATTAGATATTTTCCTTTCTTTTGATTAAACTAACATAATATCTAATAATATCTAGATATTTGATTAAACAAACATAATATCTAATAATATCTAGATATTTACCATAATATATTTATAAAACCCGAGTCAATCCCGTAACAACAAGTTTAAAACCCGACTCCCATTAACCCCTATAATACACGGCACAACCTCCCCCACTTACTCACTAATTATCTTTTCATTTTACATTAAATCAACTTAATATCTAATTAATACCTTCTTTAATATAATCACCATTGTTCTTGGTGTTCTTGATCGTTCTTGAGCAAAATCGTCACAAAACCTTCGTTACTTGGTCAAATCCGTTCTAAATTATATTTCTAAAGTCTCCTCTCCGCTCTTCATCTCCAAGAGAAGATTATGAAGACGAGTTTGGTGACTCGTATATTTTAGAAGAAGATTAGTAGACGGGTTTTTAGTTCTTATTTTGGTGCTACATGGTTTTGTGCTAGCTAAGGTAACGATTACCGAGTTACTCGACGAATTAATGTCACATACTTTAGTTGTTGTTATTATTATTTACGGTTTTATGTAGTAACATGCTAGGTTGTTATTATTATTAAGTTTTATGAGTTTTTAACATATTTAGTGTTTTTGACATGTTGGATGATTTGTTCATAATCATAATTTTAGTAGGAATGATGGTTGAATTGGTTGTTAAAATGGATGGTTGTTAATTAAAACATGTTAGAAATAAATTTGGGGTTGTTGTTGGTGGTGGCCGTGTAAGGTGGCTGAGAAACCGACCCAAACCAGGCCGGTTCAGCCCGGTTTAGGCCCGGTTCAGGCCCGGTCTAGCCCGGTCTGGGTTGGTCCGTTATTTGGCCTTTGGGCTTGTGTCGATACTTGATTGTTTTGTTGTTGTTTTGACGGGTTTTTAATATGTTAAGCATGCGGGAAGTATTAAGAAACGATTTTAGAAATGTTGACCAAAACTGGCCCAAACCAGCCCGTGGGCCCGGTTCAGACCCGGTTCAGTCTCGGCCCGGTCCGGTCTTGGCTGACCCGTGAGCCTCCTTTGGGCTTGTGACGGTTTTTGAGTTTAGTGTTATTATTATATCATGTTTTGAAATATTTAGCAAGTGGGAAATTTTAATAAGTAAATTATTTAATTAAACGGTTTTTCATAATATTATTATTTCTCACATGTTAGAAATTATAGCATGAGATTTTAGTTTAATTTGATATCCTTAAAGTCAAGCGGGTTTCGTAAGAATTTATAATTCACATGTTAGGAATTAAAATAAAATAGCATGAAATGAATATGATGTTCTTATGTGCAAGCCTAAATGGCTAAGACTCTGTTTTTAGCCGGTTTGACCAAACGGGTTTGGTCAAACTAAGATCTAGTCAGCCCCGTTTTGACTGATGACCCGTCGCGGGACTCGGGTCGGGGATTTGTCTTCAAGTAAGGTTGTATTTAATTAATGAATTAGCCTTAGTAGATATGAGGCGATATGATATTTGATTATTATTTATCTGCAATTAGTCACATGATAGGATGTTTTTCCCGTGACTGTTTAATTATATGGTTGGTGTCGTGTTGACTAAGTACTCATAGAGAATTATGATTATATGGCGTCTTGGCCATTCTAATTCTAAATGAGCACCTTGGACCATGACATTGATAGGCCTTACTATCTTTAACGAGTATATGTTCATGGCTTGATAGCTTTTGTGTTCCCGGCTTGGTGGGTTTATATCCAAGCTGGGGCATGGCTGCCTAATTGCTTCCACTTTGGGAATGGAGCCAGCTTAAGTACTAGCCAACTCTGCTTAGGGGGTCTCCTAGTAGAGATTCTCATGTACTTTTGGTCATGAGACAGGGAATGGGTTAGCTGTTGTCGCTAGGTCTGATCATTCTAGGACTAGGATGTTTATCCTACCTTGTGGTATAGCCTCGAGTTACAGAAGTCGACTATTGACTGTACTAAGAACTTATGCCTGTTTCTAGACGTATTGGTCTTTCATGTTTGATGATTCTATGAATCGTAGAAGGTGAGATGCAAGCCGGCTACGGTTGATAGAGTTTGGATTACCGGTTGTTAACTGATTCACATGATAGCTTGTATGATTAGGGTTGATGTTGTATCCAGGCCATGTTTTAAATGTAACCTCTGAGCTGAAATACTAGCTTCCCTACCTCGTGGTACAGGTTGTTAACCGATTCACATGATAGCTTGCATGAGTAGCTTATCCTTCATATGCTAGGTTATATGTTAGTTATTTGTTTCATAACATGAAAAGCATATCGTATATGTTAAGGTTTTGTATTTTCCATATACATCTCTTTTATGTTATTCATGTTTTATTAAACTCGACATTTCGTGGCTGGGAGAACTCGGAGTTACTCCCCACTGACTGTGGCTTCCGTGTTTACATTTAATGCGGTCGAACAGGTTTGTGATGCATACTTGGGTACATTGACGAGCTAGCGAGTGAAGAATTACCTTGGACCTATATTCGGTTCTTAGGATTGTATTATTTAATACACTCTTTTATTTCCGTATTTATTAGGGAGATATGTCTCCCGTTTTAGATACTTCTTATGTATAATATTATTTCCTTTTTGTTATGAACCTTTTTCTTTTAAGACACCTTTGTTATGATGAATATATTTAATGGTAGGTTCCGGTTTTAAAATTTACCGATTTTCACTAAAGTGAACCTATTAAAAACGTATTCTCATCTTTTATTTATTTAAATTACTTGTTTATCTTTCCGCAAATTTGAGGGTGTCACAGTTGGTATCAGAGCATTTTTCGCTCCCGACGCACGTTTGTGTACCCTAGTATAAATAACTTGACCTTAATAAAATAATAAACTTGTGAGATAGAATGGTAGGATGGGTAGATTAGGATTTATGTTGTAGTCTATTTGTTTATGCTAATTGTTAGGAGTAACTTAATTTGTTTTGTTTCTTATGAAGATGGTTGGACCTCGTGTAGAAGAGATCGTTGTTAGTGCCAACCAGGTCCCTCCTCATAAAGAAGACAATTGCCAAGGAGGCTATGCTTGGGTGGCTAGCCAAATTGCTAGGAGCAATATTACGCCTTATGGTGGTGAGCCGGACCCTACCGAGCTCTCGGAATGGTTTCGAGAGATGGAGAACCAATTCGACTATTACCAAGTCCTTGAAGAGGACAAGGTAAGGATTGCTCAGTTCTTCCTGGTAAGGGAGGCAGACTACTGGTGGTCTATTTCCAATCCCAGCGCTATTCTTGAAATCAATTTTGAGTGGGAATGTTTCAAGTCTCTTGTTGAGGATCGATTTTACCCCATGAAGTTCAAGCATCAAAGACTCAGAGAATTCATCGATTTCAAGCAAGGTGATTTGATGACCCAAGACTTCACCACTCAATTCAACCGGCTTGCTCGTTTTGCGCCAGGACTCATCAAGGATGATTAAGATAGAGCTTTTTACTATCGTAATAAGCTTAGTGCTTTGCTCCAAAGCAAAGTAAGGAGGAGCTCTACATCTTTCGGAGAATTGTATGGCGATGCCCTTAGGGCCGAGGACTCCATGAAGGCCTTTAGTGATGGGGCGAAGATGAAGAGTCCATCTCCTTTTTCCTCTTTCAATCCAAGGTCAAACTTCCATGACAAAAGACCTTTCTCTCCCTCTTCCTCTAATGCCTATGCTAACCAGAGATGTTTCGATGCTCCCCCTCAAGCTCAAGCTCGAAGTCTATTTTGTGACGGTTGTAGGAAACCCTTTCACCCGGGAGTAGGATGCTATGATAGGCCCCTCTTTTGCTTTTCCTGCAAGAAGCCTGGACACCTCATTCGTGAATGTCCCGATCGTCAGACTTCCGCAACCGGTACCAAAGCTAAAGGATCCAGCTATGTACTCCGTCGAGCCGAAGTCGATGCCCCCGGAGATAGTGTCTGGTAGTTTCACTTCCTTAAATCAACCTCGTTTTCTTTTCTCGCCTTGTCTTTTAATTCCTTCTTATCGTAGTCTTTAGTGACGCTTCCTAATGTTCCTTGTATCATGTTCTTTTATCCCTACTCTCTTGAGAGGTAGTTTTTCTTATTAGCTAACGTAAGGGTTATTAGGTGTGTTTTGAAGAAGTTTCGAATATGGTACCTAACCATCCTATTAAGCTAGTTTCATGTTTAGATGATTTTAAGGATTTGAGGATAAACTTAGGATGAAACTCTCCTAGTGGTTTTAGACTATGAAAGCTTAATGTTGCAATATCGTTTTGAGGATCGAAATAATCATAATGATAGTTGGTAGTTGTGGTTAAGAATTTTAGTGATTCTTTAAAGTGTTACTTGGGAAATTGTGGTCTTTAAATGTTGGACCCTAACGGGAATAATTACCTTGTGGAATTTTGGATTTGGATGACCAAACTTGAGGAATATTGTTATAAGCAAAAACCGATGTATTGAGAGTTTGAAGGAGCTAAATAAATTGATTTACGGTCGCATTGCCCTATAATTGGCAAAAGTTAAGTGAAATGAAGATTGGGTGACTACTTCTCTCTTTTTGGAGGATTTTTGTTTACTTTTGAGGAGGAGAAGGTTCATTGTTAATAATTAAGGATAATGAATTTTGGGATAAATTGGATTAAAGGATGTCATAGTAAGTCCTTTACTTTGTGGTTGTTAGCGGTCTTGTTTCCCTAATTATAAATATTTGTAATGTGGTTTCCAATAAGAGTTTTTTGATGACTAAGAAGGATTAGAGTTCGTAATGATCTTTCATGGGTTGTTAGTTATGGAGTTTACCGTACCGATGGATGACCCTAGAAGATTCCTAATTGAATTTGAATATTGGGAGTTTGTTACTCGATGTGTCATGCTTTGAAATCTTTGGTAGAATCTGATGATTGAAAATGTTGAGGATATATTGCACTCTCTTGAGGACTAGATTCTGGTGCAGTTAGTGTTGTCGAGTTACGATCGACATTTGAATTTTCATAGATGGAAGATAGTATTGTGGTTCATTCCTCTCTCTTCCTTCAAATTGATCCTTAGTCAATCCGCTACCTTTCAATCCTTTCCCTTTTTAGTCCTTTTTAATCGTTTGGGCGTACCTCCTATTATCACGATTTGTGATTTCGATGTTCGAGTCGCTCTTCGTTCGTGTAATGTCTTCTTGTTGTGTTTCTATCCTTGAGAAAACTTTCAAAATCTCCTTCTTTCTTCCCTCTTTCTATTCGATTTATTCTTTGGAATATTCCGTTCCTTCTATCGAATATCATCTCTTATAGATAGATTATTAGAAGCTTTAGTTAGAAATTTTAGGCATTAGATAGTAGAGTTATTACCTTTACTAGAGAATTTTTGAACTAAAAGCTTTTGGAAATGTTTGATGATTTCAAGTAGTTTTACCGTCAAGGAGTGTTGAGACTCGTTATTGGAGACGTTCGATAACTAGTTTTCTCATTTGTTGATGCGAAAATGTATCTTTTAAAGTCTTTGACTTGGGACGTCGATGTTCTTAACTGCAGACGAGAACCTTCCGCCCCATTGATAAGACCCAGTATTTTTATTACAAATATATTTTTTTTAAAAGGTTTAAAATAGACCTACATATATGTCACATTCCTCCTTCTAAGTTTCGAGGACGAAACTTTTTCAAAGGAGGGGTGATTGTAACAACCCGTAATTTGAAAGACCGAAATTATATTTGAAATAAAATAAATTTAATTTATTTTAATTTATTACGATTTATTTGAATTTATGATAATTTAATATAATTATTTTGAATTTATTTGGAATTAAAGAATAGGTTTTACGGTTTAAACCCGAACTTCATTTAACTATTCCCGAGTCAACTTAAGTCCCGAAACAAACCCGAAACCCGACTCCTACAAGTGCCACACGCCCAAAACACCCTTTTTCCCTCATTTTAGATCTTTTGATTACTTTGATTAAACTAATACAAATATCTAAGATATTTGTAACTTTATTGATCTATCAGTTTAAATTACGCAACAAATCGCTTAAAAACAGACCCGATTCCTTCCACCTCCACACGCCTCTTTCCTCTTGTTCCCTTAGGATTAGATATTTTCATTAAACTAACATAATATCTAATAATATCTAGATATTTGATTAAACAAACATAATATCTAATAATAGCTAGATATTTACCATAATATATTTATAAAACCCGAGTCAATCCCGTAACAACAAGTTCAAAACCCGACTCCCGTAATCCTCTATATTACACGGCCCAACCCTCCACTCTTACTCACTTGTTATCTTTTTATTTTACATTAAATCAACTTAATATCTAATTAATACCTTCTTTAATATAATCATAATCGTTCTTCGTGTTCTTGATCATTCTTGAGCAAAATTGTCACAAAACCATCGTCACTTGGCCTAATCCGTTCTAAATTATATTTCTAAAGTCTCCTCTCCGCTCTTCATCTCCGTGTACGTTTCATTTTCAATTCCGACAAAATCGTTTTCAACACTTTAATTGTTGAAATCAAGTTTTAATACTAATAATGTTATTTTTGTCATTTCTTATAGGAGAAGATTATGAAGACGAGTTTGGTGACTCGAATATTTTAGAAGAAGATTAGTAGACGGGTTCTTAGGTCTTATTTTGGTGCTACTTGGTTTTGTGCTAGCTAAGGTAACGATTACCGAGTTACTCGACGAATTAATGTCACATACTTTTGTTTTTGTTGTTGTTTTTATTATTTACGGTTTTAAGTAGTAACATGCTAGGTTGTTATTATTATTAAGTTTTATGAGTTTATAACATATTTATGGTTTTTGACATGTTGGATGATTTGTTCATAATCATAATTTTAGTATGAATGATGGTTGAATTGGTTATTAAAATGGATGGTTGTTAATTAAAACATGTTAGAAATAAATTTGGGTTGTTGTTGATGGTGGCCGTGTGTGGTGGCTGTTTTGGTGGCCGAGAAACATCCCGGTTCAGGCCGGTCTAGGCCGGTCCAGGCCCGGTCTGGGTTGGTCCGTTATTGGCCTTTGGGCTTGTGTCGATACTTGATTGTTTTGTTGTTGTTTTGACGGGTTTTAAATATGTTAAGCATGCGGGAAATATTAAGAAAACGATTTTAGAAATGTTGACCAAAACCAGCCCAAACCACCCCGTGGGCCCAGTCCAGGCCCGGTCCAGCCCATGACCCGTGAGCCCTCCTTTGGGCTTGTGACGGTTTTTGAGTTTATTGTTATTATTATATCATGTTTAGTAATATTTAGCAAGTGGGAAATTTTAATAAGTAAATTATTTAATTAAACGGTTTTCATAATATTATTATTTCTCACATGTTAGAAATTATAGCATGAGATTGTAGTTTAATTTGATATTCCTTAAGTCAAGCGGGTTTCGTAAGAATTAATAATTCACATGTTAGAAATTAGAATAAAATAGCATGAAATGAATATGATGTTCTTATGTTCAAGCCTGAAATGGCTAAGACTCTGTTTCTAGCCGGTTTGACCAAACGGGTTTGGTCAAACTATGATCTAGTCAGCCCCGTTTTGACTGATGACCCGTCGCGGGACTCGGGTCGGGGATTTGTCTTCAGGTAAGGTTTTATTTAATGATGAATAATGAGCCTTAGTAGATATGAGGCGATATGATATTTGAATTGATTTATATGCAATTAGTCACATGATAGGAAGTTTTTCCCGTGACTGTTTAATTGTATGATATATGTCGTGTTGACTAAGTAATCATAGAGAATTATGATTATATGGCGTCTTGACCATTCTAATTCTAAATGAGTACCTTGGACCATGACATTGATAGGCCTTACTATCTTTAACGAGCATATGGAGTTCACAGCTTGATAGCTTTTGTGTCACTGGCCTGGGATTTTGATACCAAGCCGGGGCATGGCTGCCTAATTGCTTCCACTTTGGGAATGGAGCCAGCTTAAGTACTAGCCAACCCTTTGGTGGATTTCCTTAGGGTACTCATGTGGTTTTATCATGAGTCTTGGGTGCGGTGGTTTTATCCGCATTTCTTAGGTCTGCGCAGTCTAGGATTAGGGTAGAGTTGTATCTTGGCCATGTTTTAAAGGTAACCTCTGAGCTAAGATATTTGCTTTGTATTTTGGCCATGTTTTAAAGGTAACCTCTGAGCTAAGATATGTGCTTTATATTTTGGCCATGTTTTAAAGGTAACCTCTGAGCTAAAATATATGTATATCCTACCTCGTGGTATAGACTCGAGTTACAGAAGTCGACTATTAACTGTACTAAGAACTTATGCCTGTTTCTAGACGTATTGGTCTTTCATGTTTGATGATTCTATGAATCTTAGAAGGTGAGATGCAAGCCGGCTAAGGTTGATAGAGTTTGGATTACCGGTTGTTAACTGATTCACATGATAGTTTGTATGATTAGGGTTGAGTTGTATCCAGGCCATGTTTTAAATGTAACCTCTGAGCTGAAATACTAGCTTCCCTACCTTGTGGTATAGGTTGTTAACCGATTCACATGATAGCTTGCATGAGTAGCTTATCCTTCATATGCTAGGTTATATGTTAGTTATTTGTTTCATAACATGAAAAGAATATCGTATATGTTAAGGTTTTGTATTTTCCATATACATCTCTTTTATGTTATTCATGTTTTATTAAACTCGACATTTCGTGGCTGGGAGAACTCGGAGTTACTCCCCACTGACTGTGGCTTCCGTGTTTACATTTAATGCGGTCGAACAGGTTTGTGATGCATGCTTGGGTACATTGACGAGCTAGCGAGTGAAGAATTACCTTGGACCTATATTCGGTTCTTAGGATTGTATTATTTAATACACTCTTTTATTTCCGTATTTATTAGGGAGATATGTCTCCCGTTTTAGATACTTCTTATGTATAATATTATTTCCTTTTTGTTATGAACCTTTTTCTTTAAGACACCTTTGTTATGATGAATATATTTAATGGTAGGTTCCGGTTTTAAAATTTACCGATTTTCACTAAAGTGAACCTATTAAAAATGTATTCTCATCTTTTATTTATTTAAATTACTTATTTATCTTTCCGCAAATTCGAGGGTGTTACAGCCTTGATAAGGTTACTTTAGGTATCACCGATTGGGAGAGCTTAGCTCTTGCCTTCTACCAAAAGTACTTTCCTCCAGAGAAGACCGCTTTGTTGAGAAGTCAAATCACTGGTTTCCAACAAGGGGATGATGAGAGCATGTATGAAGCCTAGGAGAGGTACAAGGACTTGCAAAGAGAGTGTCCTCATCATGGGTTAGATTCATGGCTCCTTGCCATCACATTCTATAATGTGTGTTATATAGAGTCCCGTCGAATCCTGGATTCTGCTAACAATGGAAGATTTGATCAAATCAATGTTGAAAATGCTCACAATACCATTGAATCCATGGCAATTCACGATTCTCAATATAGAAATTCCCGCTCCATACCATCGAAATCTAAGCAAGAGGACCCCACTTTGACACTTTTACAAGCTCAAGTAGCCCTTCTCACACAAAAGCTAGAACAACTCCAATCCTTTACATTTCAACAGAGTGACAATGGTGTAAGTAAACTTGAAGCCATAATGCTGCAATTAGCTCAAAGGCAAGACACCATGATAGCTCAATTCCAAGAGAGCGATCAAGCTAAGGATGCTGCCATCAAATTGTTGGAAACTAAAATTTCCCAATTTACCTCTTCTAATACCCACCAAACCCAAGGGCAGCTGCCTTCACAATGTTACCAACCTCACGAAACTGTAAATGCCATTTCCTCGAGAAGTGGTAAGCATAATGACGAGCCAGTGGTTGTTAATGTTGAAGCTGAGGTGCCCATGTCAAAAGGGAAAGAGCCCGAGATTCCTATTGAGATCAAGGTCCCATTTCCCCAAAGATTAGCCAAGCACAAGGAGGAGGCAACGTATGGTAAATTCCTTGATGTCGTCAAGAACTTGAAGGTAACAGTCCCTTTCATTGAATTGCTTTCCCAAGTTCCTTCTTATTCCAAGTTTATGAAGGAAGTCCTCAAAAAGAAGAGATCCTTCAATGACACTAAGACCGTAGCTTTCACTGAAGAGTGTAGTGCACTCTTGCAAAATAAGTATCTACCAAAACTTAAGGACCCTGGTAGTTATTCCATCCCTTGCACTATAGGCACATATACCATTGATAAGGCCCTTTGCGACCTGGGTGCTAGTGTAAGTGTCATGCCCTTTTCTATGTTTGAAAAACTTAACATGGGTGTTTTGAAATGCACTAATATTACTTTGCAAATGGCGGACCGTTCTCTAAAAAAACCTATGGGTGTTTTAGAAGATGTGCCCATCACAGTTGGTAAGTTTTTCATTCCCGTTGACTTTCTAGTACTTGACATGACCGAAGACTCTCAAATCCCAATTATTTTGGGAAGACCCTTTTTGCACACCACTGGTGCAGTTTTCGATGTCAAGAATGGGAAGTTGACACTAGAGATAGGAGAGGACAAGGTGACCTTTAGTAAAAATGCCACCGTTAGGAGTCCTGTGGTAGAAGAACCTTGTTATGTGCTTAATGTTGATGACTCTTCTGTTGTTTCTTCTATAGCTCGATCCTTACTGACGGATCCGGTGGAGGCACAGGTTAGTGTTGATTCTCTTGCAGGTGATCATACTAAAAGCACTACTGCTAAAAGTGCTAGAAGGGGCTATTCTCGGAAAAGCTTAGCATGGATGGAGAATGTAAAGCAGGCTATGATGACAAGCTTGGATGATAGTGAGCTTAAAGATAAAGGATGATTTCAAAGATAGAAGTGGAGTCTAGCAAGACTTTAAATTGCGCTTCTCGGGAGGCAACCCGTGTTCCTTTTCTTTTTGCATTTTTATTTTTGCATTCCCTTTTTCGTTGTTAGGATTTATTTTGCAGATGAAAGAGTTTTTGAAGAATCTATAAATACCTTCCTTGTCAAGTCCAAAAGACTAGCTTAGGGGAGTCCGCGCTGACTAGTAAGCTTCACTCTTCTTTCATTATTTCCTTTTTCCCATTAGGCATCTCATTGCATATTTTGTCTTTGTGCTCACATTGAGGACAATGTGATGTTTAGCTTGGGGGAGGAATTGCATTTTCCCATTTTGCATTTTAGTTTATATTTTTCAAATTTTGAATAAAAGAAAGAGAAGATTTTTTGAGAAAATTTAAAATTTTGAACACAATTGAATGCTTTTCATGCTTTGCTTGCTTGTTTACTATGCTATCATGTTACATTTCCCAAACTTAGAGCTTTCAAAAGATAATGATTCAATATTCATTGAATTGTGCATACATGGGGAAGTCTTGTACACAGTAGGCATAGAATGAATCTATAGATGAGTACGCTTGATCTTGACATTTGGCAAGTTACATATATTGTAAGGTAGAACCTCCTTAGGCTGGTACATCTATACCCAGTCTCATTTAGGTGTGTGTAGTTCTCCTTGTGATGTGTGTCATGTCAAAACGCATAAGTATGGTTCTCATTTCATTCCTATAAGCATTGCATTCATGATTCACTAAGATTTGAAGCCTTTTTCACTTTGAATTACACCTCAAAATTAGCCCCTTCATACAAATGCTTCACAAAATAATAGCTACATATAAAAACTGCCTACCTTTTGAGCTAGTAGCTAGACCATGGTGTATGGGTGCTCTTTTGAGAAGATTTGTTCTTATCTGTCAAAGTGAATTTGGAGAACGAAATTGTTCAAAAAGTGATGTTATGTTCAAAAAGGAAAAAATGAAACAGAAAAAAAAAGAAAAAAATGAATAGGAAAAAAAAAGGGAAAAAAGAGAAAAGAAAATCGAAAAAGAAAGAAAAGAGAAATAATAAAAGAAGTTGTGAGTATCTCCTAAGAAATGTCAAGTCAATATTCAGAAGGAGTTTACCCTTGTGTTTCGTGTGTATTAAGGGAAATTAACCGAAAGTTTGGTTTGAGTATTCATTGGTCAGTTGCTAGCTCATTTTAACCTTCACATGACCATAACTGTTTGTCCACCTTTCACCCATTTCCCAAAGCCTTCTTCATTACTTTTTCGGCTTCTTTTCTATGTGCATTATGATCTTTGACTTGTGTTTTGAATTGTTTACCATATTAGACTGCGGACACATTTTCATAAGTCGTAGATAGGTGAGTGTCTCAAACATTTACACATAAAGAAATCACCTTTTACATACATTGAGTGTTCGAGTGTACCGCGAGAGTCCATTTGTCAAAAGATCATGCAAGAGCCGAAATTCTATAGTGAAATTCTTTGTGCTACGCCGTTATGTAAATCTCAGCCAGGTTTATGTATCATTCTTGCCCACGTTGCTTTTGGGTTATGATTCATTATGTTTCCAAAGCTTTATGTTGAGATTTGTTTCTGGATGGTATAGTAGCCAACGCTTGCAACCTTGTCCTGGTATGGTTTGTTATGTTTGCTTGAGGACAAGCAAAGGTTTAGCTTGGGGGAATTTGATAAGTGAATATTTGTATGGTTATAACCCCCAATTTAGCTCGGTTTTGTATGTCATTTGTGCTTTGTTAAGCCATTTTATGAGCTAATATCGTCTTCTAGGCGAATTCCTGTGTTCTAACCTGTTTTGTAGGGAAAGTGACGTTTCTACGCCCTTTTTCTATATTCCCGAGCATTTGCCTAGAACCCGATGATTTGAAGAAGCAAGCTTGACCAAGTGAAAGGCATTTCAAGAAGGTTCACAAATTCAAAAGAGAGAAGAAGCAAAGACGGTTTCGTAGTTGTCGGAAGATTAATCAATTAGGAGGAAGAATTCATCGCTTTACATAAAATCCTATCAATAAACCCGATTGCAGAAGTCAAGGGGGATGTTGGAAGTCAAGTCAAAGCAAAGGAAGATGAAGCGTTAGTCAATTGCTTCCTGAAGTGGTGTACCCGATCGGGTATTCCTGCTGATTCGTGCATTGCGGCGTCTTCTTCCTACTTTTGTCCTATGTGTTTAATGCCCGACCTCTTCTCCACGAAACCCTAATACTATAAATAGATCATCTAGCCTCTCATCTCAACACACCTTTCTTACAATCTTCTCTTCTCTTCTCTTCATATACTTCTCTTTAGATTAGGAGGAGGGGGAACTAGCCTCCCTTCTCTCATTTTCTTCTTCTTTAGTCTTTAGTTCTTAGTTTTATTTATGTCCCTTAGTTTAGATTAATAAGGATTTCATCCTTGTAATCTCCTTTGTGTGATTCAAGCGTTGCAATTCAAGGATCGTTTATTATATGCAAGGATTTTCTATTATTGTTATCATTGTCGTCATATAGGTATTTCTGTTTTATCCCTTGTTTAATGTTCTTATTGTTTTCCATTTGATTGTTATTCGCTTTACATATTGTCTTAGATTCATTTTAGTACCGTTATAATCGTTGTTTCGTTTCCTAGATTATCAATTAGCGTCGTTATTATCGCCATATAAAAAGTCAAAACCAAATAAACATGTCTATCCTAGTTTTCATTGTTAATATCATTTTAGACATAGATATCATCATGAGTGAGTAGTCATCCTTTCTAGGGTGTAGGGTAGCCATGTTAGATTGATTAAAAGATGTTAATTGGATAAAGGAATTGTGCCTTTAAAACATTGTGTCTATGCATGTTTGGATTGTAACGATAGTTAACGATTTTTAGCTAAAATCATTTGACTAGTATGGAATTCTTTTCCAAGGTAGATATACAGGAATTGAATAGACAAAGCGTGACGTAGTGGATTAAGACCTAGTAAATCGCACTAAAAGCCTGCTAGACCATCTGATCTATGATTGTAATGAACACGCCATTCTTACGAACGCTCAATGAATTATTTGCATATCCTAAATCCAATTTCATCAATATATCAATCTACATGTGTGAACCTACTTCCCTAGATGCTTTTCATTACTTGCTTTACTATTTTTTTTTTTTTTTTTTTTTGTTTTTATTTATGCTTTATATTAGTTTAGATATCAAAAAACTCAAAACCCAGATAATCATTAGATAGAACTCAATTGCGAGACAATTCACATTCCATAGGAAACACCATCTCCCTGAGGATCGACCCCTACTTCCCTAATTACATTAATTTGTTATTAGCCTAGTCTGGGTAATTTATCTTTGTATTGGGCTTGCGACAGGCTTGATCAAGCAGCTACAAGGTCTGAACAACATTGTCATTTCAGGAAAGAGACAATGTTACTTTTGCAGCAACTTTTCTGAAGACTTGCAGTCTGTTTCAGCTTGTCTCATTAGGAGACTTTTGTGCATCTGTTTTGCTGTAATTTTAAGGCTATTTCAAGCCCTTAGATGTAATTTTTATTCAGTGGTAGAGATCTCATTGTAATGCTCTATATAAAGAGTCTTTGCACTATGTAATACTCAGAATATGAATGAATGAAAACCTGGAGTATTTACTCTATTGCTTGTTAACATGTGCCAGTCTTAGTTAGCTCAAACCCTCAACAAACTTGTGCTAGTCTTAGTTTGTTGGCCTAAGCTTAAGTCATTCACTTGTGCTAGGCTTAGTGAGTGAATTAAGCTTATTACTCACTGCGTTTACGTCTATCTGTGCTAGTCTTGATAGTCTTAAAGTCAGGATTCTATCCTTTGTGTGTGTTGTGTTTGCTTCTTGTTTCCAGTCCTGACCCCTAGTTTGGTGCTCCAAATTGGTCATCAGAGGTTAAACTCATCTTATTGTGAGTTCATCTTATCAAACTATATTTAAAAACACAAAACAGCCGACTATGTGAAGAGAGAATAGCAGGAGTGGAAGCAAGGATAAAGGATCTGGCTGGGGTTGTTACCATTTTTACCAGAGCCTTGGATAAGATCATAGGGAATCATTTTCTTACTAGAGGAAGAGGCAGAGGTCTTGGGAGAGGTCATGTACCACCGGGAGGCAGAGGCAGACCACCAGAAGAGGAAGAGCATTCTAATTCAGATGAATCCACCAGAAGTAGAGCTTCAGTTCTCAGGCTCACTGATAAACACATTAAGGTAAACATTCCCGATTTCTTTGGTAGCTTAAACCTTGATGACTTGCTAGAATGGCTTAGGGACATAAAAAGAGTCTTTGAGTATAAGGGATACAATGATGCTAAGGCTTTCAAAGTAGCTATTCTGAAACTAAATGGGTATCCTTCCATGTGGTATGAGACTATGAAGAGTCTAAGGGATAGGGATAGCAAAGAACCCATTAAGTCTTGGTCAAAACTGAAAAAGAAATTGTTGGATAAATTTGTTGCTAAGGATTATACTCAAGTTCTGTTCATTAAACTGTCTAAACTGAAACAAAATGAGAAGTCTGTTGAGTCATATTTAAGGGAGTTTGAGTAACTTACCCTTCACTGTGACATTACTGAAAAGCCTGACCAAAGAATTGTTAGGTTTTTAGAAGGTCTATACTACAATATTTCTAACAAGGTTAGAATGCAACCTCTGTGGTCCTTTGATGATGTGGTTAATCTGTCCCTTAGAGTTTAAAAAATGGGGAAAGATGTAATACTCTGTATTTCTATGTGTTGGGGGCTCGGTCGAATATGGCTTCTACTCGACCGAGTGAAATTTGCTGGTGTCTTTTGGGTGGTTCTGATCTCACGTACTCGGCCGAGTGACATCGGCACTCGACCGAGTCTGTCATACTCGGCCGAGTACATATTGTACTCGGCTGAGTACGACGGTTTTCGGGGTTAGATCGGACGAGTGATTAAAGGGTTATTATGAGGAATTAGTTTCATACATACTCAGTTTTACACTTTCATAATTACAAACCCTAGTTTCCAAATTCTCTCTAATTCCTCAAGGAGCCTTTGATCATCTCGTGCCGGAGTCGATTGTTTGCATTGCCTTGATTGATTACCTTGGTAAGTATGCATGTTTATGACTCATTTGTGATTATTGTAGTAACCCTAATTGAATTGGGGGAAAGGGAATTGTAGATACCTCGAATCTGCCCCTTCCGCCAACCACCCAGTGATGATTGCCTCGCATGTTTGGTATGCGAAATGATTTATAACAGTTCAAAAGTTTGTCGTCAAGTGATAGCTCAAACACTTGTGTTTACCCCTTGGTTGTCATCTACATGCCGATATGGTCGTTTTGACAGTCATTAGAGTCATTTTGGAATCCGGGTCAAATACCGCTTCATTTTCTATAAACCGTCTTTTAAAACCGTGCCTGAACAGTCCAGAATATTCCGGATATTATAATATTTCAAAAGTTATACTTTTTGGTATAATATATCAGTATTTTACTGAAGAATATTCGAAATCTACCGCAATTCCATAAAGAAACGCGGAAATCTTTCTTTCAAAGTAGGAAAGTGCTTGGGAAATGACGCAGCGGGCGCTGCGCCTCTTCCAAGGGTCGCACTGCCGGTTGCGCCTCTTCCCCAGCTCGTTTTGCCTGTTTCCGGAATATTTTCTAGATTTCTTTCCCTGTTCGAGTTATTCCAAAACTCTTCGGATTTCTCTCTATATAAGGAGAGGTTCGTGCACACTTTCAAGGCACGTGAGTGTTTCGCCCCTTCTTTCTCTCTCTTTGCATCTAGACCTTGCTCTAAGCTATCGACATCTACGTGCTTGATCAATCGACCACGTAACCTCAGATCCTTCTGGATACCTGTCACGTTTTGCATAGACCTACCAATTTGACCAACTCAACATAATCAACTTTAATCAATAATTAATCGTTTTCCTCTTTCGAGTGTACTTTCTTTTCATTTCAGTCGAGCTATCGCTAAAACGCAACTTAGTTATTCTCGTTTCGTCAACATGTAAGTCCCAGGGTGTAATAATCTCGTCTTGTACTTTATTTTTTATTTTATTTAAAATCATGTAAGATTCATGTCGAATTTATGTCACATCTTTCCAACTTTTTTAGTAGTCTTTTCTTTTATATTTAAATCACCTTTTCTTATTATTTCATATTATTAATTAGTTTTTTATTAGATCCCTAATAGTCAATATTAGTTGGTTTTTGTCGTCTTTTATTCAAAACCACATCTTTAAAAGGTTAGATCCGTTCATATCTAGTCTCTAGATTCGTTTTTGATATATTTAGTATAATTAAGCTATTAAATTACTTTTATCCAACTTAAATATCTATAATAAACCGTAAATTCACCAACGAATACTAACTGATCGCGATTCTGGCTTCACAGCCTGAACTCATCTCAGGAACAGACGGCAAGGTCCAAAGGTCGCATGACCTGATGCGCTTGTTCCGGGCTGGTTTCTGTCTCTGAACATCATGATTCGCTCCGACGTAATTTAATTAGGTAATAAATAGACTATTATTCGTATTATAGCTGCTAATCTGATTCGTTTTAGTTTTATTAATTCTTTATTTTATTTCAATTAATATTTTGAACGTATTTCTGACATAGATCATGAAATCCATTGTAATCTTTGTTCTTTTGCAATTAATTTCAATATCTTGTAATCATTGTATGATTTAATTAATTTTTCTCACATGCAATTGAATCTTAAATCCTACTTTGACATAATTAAATGCTAAACTACATGTCAACCGACTAATTAAGTTCACATGCTAGGATTAAGACGTGGATGTTGCATTCCATGAATATAACCGGCAACACATCGATAACAGAAGAGTTTCCCTAATCATTAGTAGAGGCCGCAATCGAGGCGGGCGGGATAAGGTGTTCGATTAAAAAACTTCTACCCTAACCCCTTACTACAGATCTCCGTGAGCACCCGTGTTCATTGGCATCCGTGAGGGTCATTCTAGACATAGAATGCTGATAGGCTATGTCGCACACCTAATCAAAGAAAATTTCCCTAGACACAAATTAATGTAGTACGAGGGGTCGAACACAAGGAGACGGAAATTGCGCTATGAAATGCTATGAATATACTACTATCAAGGTCGGTTTAATGGTTGGTTTGGTTTTGATGTTTAGCTAAAAATGATGTAAATTAAATAATATTAAAAGAGTCTAGGGGAGTCGGGTCACTCATGCAAATACGTAAATGCTCATGTTAAACATAGTAATTATTAATATTGTTAATTGTTTAGGCTAAAGACACCCATCTCTCGATATTAGTGTCAACCTTAAGTCGGGTCCTAGAGAACTTCCGTTATGACTAGGTTGTCCTACTACACATGCTTAGTCTAATCAAATACTGTGTCTCTCGACTTATAGAATGAATTAATAAATTTAATCAATGTAATTGGCCAAATAACAAAGATTAACAAAACAATACAAGCATGTGATAGAAACAATTTATCAATATTAATTTATCCTTATTTTAACATTTACAACTTACTAATTGTTCATGACTTCCTTAATCCCTAGACAAATGAAACTACTCACTTATGTTGAAAATTAAACTAATAGTATTTGACATAATAAGCATGATGATTATGAAATTATAAAAGAAAACAATTTGTTAATAGAATGTGTTACACTAAGTGTTGGAATGAAATTACTACTAACAAATCTAATGTAAATAACAATGAAATCTTAATTAAATAGTGATACGATTAACTAAATGACTTGTAAGGTAAATGACGAAAGTGAAAACTAACATAAAACTAGAATTAGAATTACCGCAATCGAGAAGTATAACTCGAAAATGAAAAACAAATAACCCAAGTAGCTTGAATGAAAAGATTGAATTACAACTTGAAATGTAACCAACAATTGTTTGTGAACTAAAGAAAGCTTAACAAAACAATAATTCTTAAACTCAAAACTTGTGCTAAATTATGAAGAAACTTCTATGGGAAATGTATAAAAGTATGTAAGAAGATGTGAGAAAAGATGCCCCTAAGTGTCGAAGTCCCTCTCCTTTATATACAGAGAAGGACTTGAAACGTATGCATTTACAGAACCCAAACCCCGATCGGGAAATGGGAACCCCGATCGAGGTTCCACTAACCCGGGAACAATTGCTTAATTACTCAATTAAATGCTTGAGGAATCCTATGATATGTCTTTAAGCTCCTTAATTTTCCGATTAATTGCATAGTTTGGCATCCCATGAGCATCCAAAGAGCATTCCTATGTTCAGAGTTAGACTCCTTAAATTGGGCTTCATTTTTGTTTCTCATTTGCATATCAACCCGTTTCACAAATCTTCATGCTTGGGCTTGTCATTTTCCATACTATCTGTGACAACCCTCGCGAATGCGGAAATATAAAACATACAAGCATGATGAAATTACCCCGTCTAGTCGGATTTACCCCATCTATCATAGTTGGTCAAGATGAAATTACCCCGTCTAGTCGGAAATACGGTATTTTAAAAACTTTTATACATGCAAGATAGAAAATACGAGGAGTGTCAAAACTTTAAAAACTAAGTACGAAATACAACAAAGAGACAAAGTCTCTCAAAATGTTAACAAAAGACAAAGTGATTAGCAACTAGCTAAATAACGTCTAGAGGTGTTTCATCCAGGGAAACGCCCGCTAGCTCACACCCGAACCCAAAATACCAAAAGCAAAAAGCCATCCATGCAAGCAACCTGTTCATTCATGAAAAACATGAACGCCACAATCAGTGGGGAGTAACTCCGGGTTCTCCCAGCCATATCACATTAAACGTACATACAAAATACAATCATGCATATATGAATATACATGTGAGATACGATAAGAATAAATAGGCAATTCGATAAATAATGATAAGAGCATATGGAATACACATCCGAATCCATCATGTTATTCAAAGACTCGGGAAAGACACTCTTAGGCAACCGAATACGCTCACTAGGGCTTGCATCTCACCGTTAGCGGTATAAGGTTGATAAGATTGAGACTCGACAAACAAACCATGCCAAGTCATGAAATGACCATGAATAATCAATCATGTAATCACCCATGACACACATAACAATACAATGACGATGCCCAATCATGCAATGACCATGAATAAAATCATGAAATCACGCATTCAAGAACAACGACACAAAGACGACCTCTCTCACGGTAAATGAAACGCACTAGCATCGTGTACCTGGCAAGTATGATTATGGGCATCCACGGGAGAAAAGCCTTCCCTGAACGCATACACGATTCAATCCATTTCGTATATGTAGACTAATTTCCTCCTGGTAGGAACGATAATAAAACGACTCTTAATCTAAACCTGGCCAGATTCCCGGAATCACATTTTCCGATTCGACATGCGATGACGTTTCGCATCCAAGACTCGGTCAATCATAGACGCCGAGTACCCCACACTCGGTAGATCAATTCATGAAAGAGGCGGAAAAGAGCACAAGCCTCATAACAAGCGGTACGCTACATGCAAATAACACCACCTCGCAAGTACACAACATTTTACGGCCGGGTCGATCAACGCATAGCGTTCGCCTCCCAACAACGTCGTCGTATGCCAAGTAACACATGCAATTAAGCAGTAGGATACCTCCCCGTTTCGGCATTCCAGCCTTACGAACGTGGAGGTAGCCAAGGGAATGAGAGCACAAAGCACAAGACGAAATAGTGCTCAAACCATATCATTTGTAAAAACAACCCAAAGTAGGACATACCAAAAACCGTCACAAAACATGTGAATAGCGAATTATATAAAATTAACTATGATTAAAATGAATCAATACATGATACAAAAGCATTTGAACAAGTTTATGAAGCATAATGAATAAGTAACATAGATACCTCTCCAAAACAAAAAGTTCGGAAACTAACTAAAACAAGGGTTCACTTCAAACTGTCATAAAAAGAGTTCTAGAAATGCAAATACAGAAATTCGAAGTTGAGGTGATAGCTTATCCTCTTACGGTTCCAACGATAGGTCACAAGCCAAAAACAAGCAAGTAACGAAGGAGATATGATCATTTTACGAAAAGGGGTCAGTGTAGTGAAACTGCACAAGTCACGACCGTGACTTGTATTTCACGCCCGTCCCATGTGTTACCAATTCCCCTTGAGCCTTCAACATAAATTCAATCCTATCATTTCCAATTCTCATAATCCATTTCTAATAACTATCAACAATCAATATTCATCATCAACAATCATCAAATAACAACAATCATCATCCATAACATGATCCTAAACTTGATAATCGTATTCTAATACGATTTCTAGCATATAAGCATGTAAAACACGTAAATGATATCGAGTAACCCTTCACCGTTACCTTTTCGCGTCTTTAATCGATTCTAAAACTTCCTAGTCTCCACCTACATACAATTAGATAATAAAAGATGAATATCATTCACTTTGAGAAAGACGGATAATTTAAAAAGCGAGAAAGACGGTAATTTTTTTACCAATACGGATAGAGGAAGCTAAGAGGGGAAGAATAAGATGAACTTACGTGAATTTGAGCAAGAAACGAATGAGTAGTGACGATTCTAAACATGGAAGAATATGGAGGCTAGGTTTTGGTGTTTATGGTGAGGAAGAAGAAGATTGAGTTGTGAGGGAGTTAGGGTTATGAGGGAGTATATGTAGGAAAAAGTCAACGAAAGTCAAAGACGGCTCAAAAGTCAAGAAAAGTCAAAGACGGCTCAAGACGGGTTTTACTTGAAAACTCGCGGAAATTCCAAATACGAACTCGGAAATTCTAAATGCGACTCGAAACATTAAATTCTAAATTAAAACTTAAATTCGCTGAAAAGTATCCGTAAAATATTTTCACTATAAAAACACGTTTATTCCGAGAGTCTGGCCAGGTTTAGACTAGGAACCGTATTATTATCGTCGTCCTACCAGGAGGAAATTAGTCCACATATACGAAATGAATTGAATCGTGTATGCGTTCAGGGAATGTTTTTATCCCGTGGATGCATTTTAATCATACTTGCCATGTACACGGTGCTAGTGCGTTTCTATTACCGTGAGAGAGGTCGTCAATGTATTGTTGTGTTTGGATGGATGATTACATGATTGATTATTCATGATCATACCATGACTTGGCATGGTTTGTTTGTCGAGTCTCAATCTTATCAAACTTATACCGCTAACGGTGAGATGCAAGCCCTAGTGAGCGTATTCGGTTGCCTAAGAGTGTCTTCCCCGAGTCTTTGTATAACATGATGGATTTGGATTTGTATTTCATATACTCTTATCATTATATATATTGAATTGCCTATCTATCCTTATCGTATTTCACATGTATATCTATATATGCATGCTTCAACTTTTGTATTTCCT